>JAQFVV010007906.1:0-50662 GCA_028023455.1 Epiperipatus broadwayi
TATATATATTGTTAAAAAAAGAAATTGTTTGTATTTAAGTTGTGATTGTTGGTAATAGAAAAGGGGAGTGAGATAAGGTAAATTTGTGGTTATGAATATATTTTGTAATTTTTTTATTTTATTTTATTTCATTTTTTTGGAATATGTGTCATTTGTTATATATATATATATATATATATATATATATATATATATATATATATATATATATATATATATATATATATTGTGCCCTTTTGTATGGGTCACCATTTAAGTTTTGTGCTAATCTAGTAGAAAATTTTAAATTTAAGAAGTATTTTAAAATGTGTGATGTTGACTTTGCTTGTGGTAATGTTACCATAAGTTTAATTAAAGCAATCTATGAGTATTTGATATGTGAATTGTGTTGATATTGAGAAGATATTTAAAAATGATGATGATTATGATGTAATACTGCATTAATAAATTTAATGACAAATGTTTAAAGCTAAAGTATTTAAAAGACAAGTTAAAATTAGACCAAGATATTTATTTAGTTTAAAATATATGTTAAAAGTGAATAGAAATATTTTAAATTATAAGTACTTAAATTGAGATTAATATTTGATTTTAATCATATCAAATAATTATTTTAAAAGCTGATGTAATATTATATTTATTTTTAAAAATAAGTATTTGTTTTAAAAAAGCAATTGTTAAGTTATTTTTAGATTATGGGAAGCGTTTCTTGTATTGTAAAGACAGATGTTAATTAGAGATACACACACACATGCTTGGAAGCTTTCTCATAAAGTTGCAAAAACTATTTTAAAATTATGTTGTGAAATTTATAAATAATACGTGAGTTATCACGAGATAAAAATAAAGATATTAATGTAAAATATTAAATCTGATTTTTAAAAATATTGTCTTAAAAATATAACGTATTTAAAAAGATTTAGTTTATTTTAAATGATCTTATAAAAGTTAAGATTTAAATCAAGTGAGAAAGAATATTTTAAAAAAATGTTTGATAGATTTGAATAAACGATAAAGATTATTTTTAAAAAATGTAATAATATTAAATATTAAATAAGTCATTATTTTATTTTTAATAGTGTGTTAGTAAATATGTAAATAAGCTAGAAAGTTTGATTGTTTAAATGTACCAATCAGATAAGGAGTTTCTGCTAGTATAAAAGCTGGATTCAATTGTTGAAGGGGGCTCTCTACAATAAATTTTAAAAGTTAATCGTGCTATTGAGAAAATAGCTAAGTAAATTTATAAACGCTCTTAAAATCAGTTGTAAAATCATAAGAGTGTTATTGTATATAATTTTATGAAATTTTAAATGATAAGTATGCAGTAGAAACTTAATAATTCCCTATTGGTCTTCTCAATATCGAAACTCAATTTACGTACGAATAATCATGGAAACATCACGTATCGGAGAAATATATCAGAAACTTTATGCTAGAGAAATAACAGACGCTGGATTAGTATATAAAACTACGAGATGGAGAAAAGTAGTATTTTGGACTATAAATAGTATTAAAAAGTTTAAATTACTATTGTCTATTATAAATAGATATTTAAAAGAAATATGAATACTTCTATAGAAAGAAAGTATTTTTGCAGATTTTTAAAAAATAAAATGTATATCTTAAGTAAAGATATAAGAAGTAGTAATTTTAATAAATACATGCCTTGTTAAGTCTTTGTGCTTAAAAGACTAAATATTGACGATTTGAAAAGGCAAATAGATTATAAATATGATTATTTAAAATCGTAATATAATAAAATTATTATATTGAAGTAATCTAAAACGCTGGACGTTATAGATGGAAAAATAGATTCTTACCTAGATATATTGTTTTGAAAAATGCGCAAGTAATACGTGGACGTCCAGGCCAAACCAAATCAGGCCAAGCTAAGTTAATGGAAATAATTAAATGAGAATAATTTAACAATTATAAATTAATTTAGAAATAATAACTTTTGAACAATATTTTATGAAGAAATGGATCCAGAAAAAGAACTTATAAACTATTTTTTAATTTTATTTTTGTTTTCTTGTGGGAACTTATTTTATTTTTTTAAAAAAAAACGTTACCATTTTTTTATATAAACTTTCAAGAAACACGTGATACAACGGAACAGGAAATAGTGTTCTATTGACTTTATACGTAGGATATTTGTTAGAACTTTTATGGTAGAACACAAGTCGTCGCTGGAAATACGTAATATGAACTTTTATTTTATTTATTTAACATAAAATTTAAAATATTATTAAACTATTAAAAGTAGGTTAGGTACATTTATTAAATAATAACTTAAAAATAATATAATAATTAATTACATAAATTTATTTTTATAATTAATATAACACAGAATATTCTAATGAATGTTTATGAGTATAAATGTGAATGATTTTATTTTATGAAGCTGCAAATTCCGAAGAATGCTGGATAGCAGATTGGACATTATTATTATTATGGTAAAAATATTGTATAATGATTTTAATGAATTTAATATGTTTTTCTTTAGATCAACTGAATATTATGTTGTTGTAGAATGAATGGATAGATATTTTATGAAAACACATACATTATATTGGCAACGAACTTTATTAAAATATGCATAAGTTTTAATCTATAATATCAACATGATACAACATTACGTAAGAAGCTTAGAAATAATTATATGATTCTTTCATAAATAAATTTTGATATTTTATTATGTTATAGTATTAGAATTATATTTATTCTTTATTTAGGTAATTATTTTATTATTTGCAAGATAAGAATAGATTTGAAAAGACTCTATTTTTTTTTGTATTTTGTTTTATTAAATAAGTTAAGTTACGTTATGGGTAGAAGCTTATATTTGGATTGAAAGTTTACTAAATATAAACGATGTAGTATAGGTAATTTGGATGATGAATACTTTGTTTAAAGTTGATATTTGTTTTATCGGAAGTTTTAGATAAATTTAGAGGATGTTTATAAATAAAATTATCAGAAAGGATTAAAATAACATATTAAGTAAAGTAATGATTTTACACAGAAAAGAATCATAGAATTTATCTAAGGTAATGCTTTATGAATTTGAAATTGATAAATGATTTAAATAATAGTATTTGAACAGTACAGATATGTAATGCATATTTGATAAAACATATAACAGGAATTACATTAAGTAAAGTACAATTACAGTCAATTATTTGTTTTACATTACAAAGATACATTAATTTTATAAAGCTATTAAGCAATGCTAATAATAAAGTAAATATATGATGATACATTATAAATGGTAATACTTAATTAATGTAGCTATTTAATTAGTGAAGTTTCATTGTTTACACATGCTACATAAATAGTCTTGACATATATTATTATTTGTAGTAATTAAAGTACACTACTATTTATTTTAAAAATCTAAGTTTTGAAAACATACTATAATATTATTAGTATAGTATTTGAAGAATGTATAATTGCTTGTTAAGCATATGAATTAGTAACAGTATAAACTTCTTGTATTTGTAATTTCTTATTTTATTTTATTTATTTTCCTAAATTCTAAAACTGTAAATAGTGTAAATAAATTTTATTTGAAGTTATTGTAAATAAATTTGTTAATTTGTTTTTAAAAGTGTGTCGAGTTTTCATTATTTTTCACCACAGCATTTTGACATCAGATGATTTGAAATAAACATAATATTTGTACAAAAATGAATTTGTTATTATTATTTAGAAATGAATACAATATTTGCTTAACATTATTTTATAAGAATTGATTGACATGAACAGAAAATATTGCAATGGTCATAAGATGATTATAATGCACATTATAAGAATACAGTATTGTTTATTGCCACGGATTATTAAGTATAAGATTTTGATCTATTCCAAAATTAAGATACCATATGAAATAAAAATATACATATGATTGTTTGTTCATTTAATGATTGATTATATCATAGAAATAGATGAGATTAAATTACACTCTAAGATTAGTATTATTTATTATTATTATTTAAATAAGTTAGGTGTATTTAAGTTTGATATAAAATCCCACATCATACTTATTTACATGAGTTATTATTATTTTAAAAACAGCTTAGAAGAACCTGAGATTATTTAATTATATTTTAAGTTAAAAGTTAGGAATTATTTTAGTATTATTAAAGATAATTTATTTCATTTAAAAGTCATAAGAATGCTATAGATGTAGTGGTAAGATGATAAGGTAGTGGTAGTATTCTTATGCCATTGAGACGGTATCTTGGGAGATATTGACTCAGTGTAAATCTGCTTATTACTTTGTAACTTTACTTCACAGTCTCATAATTTTATTAAATACTTATTTAATTAGTATAATCTAGAACTATATTGATTTTGATGATTGATAATAAATTTAATTAAGATATAATAATATAAAAGTATATTAAAGATAGATATGCAAATTTTAATTAAACATAATAATGTAACTGAGCTAGTTGTATTTTAAACTATTTTACATATCAAGAAGTAAGGGTACAATATATATATATATATATATATATATATATATTTACCCTTACTTATATATATATATATATATATATAAAACCAAAACTGTCTAACACTATACTAGCAAAAATAAAAATACAAAACCATAAAACAATACAATACTAGATTAAATTCAAAATTTTACCAAAATCCTTACCCAACCATGGTTTCATCTACTACAAATAGACCTTCTCAAGTGAAAATCAACCTAAAGGAAAACATATATATACACAAACAAACAAACCTTCCCATAATTCATTTCAAACTCCACCTTCCCTTAATATCAAAAGAAGTCTTCATAAGATTGATAGCCTCAGAATCAAGGAGTTTTATGGTTTTGCATTTATATATATATATATATATATATATATATATATATATATATATATATATATATAATTTTATTATTATTTTGCATTTATATATATATATATAATTTTATTTTAGTGTGCCTTGAAAAAGACTATATAAAATAGTCGAAACATTGGATTTTTTTTTCATGATTATAGTCATATAAAAACAAGTTTTAAAAAGGAGTTAGTTTGTTTTAATCCATGAGTTATAATAAGCATGAGATGCTTTAAGGTGATTATTATTGTTTCTATTATATTTTTTATAGTTCATTCTTATTTTTCATATGCTTAAAGTCTAAGACCTAGCATATTTATTGCTCTCAAATGTAGTTGCTACCTTGCAAGTTTATGCCATAAATTATTTTGCATTGCCTTATTTATCTTTAAATTATGTTTGCACTGTATCATGCATTGTTTATTTTATAAAGTCATGTGTGGTGTGCCATCATGACTTTATTTTTGGGACTTGATATTACATTTAGTTCTGAGAAACATCATCTTTCTTTTCTGTGTCATCATTAATATTCTGAATGTAGGTTATTGATTGTTCTTGACATGTAAGTCTATTTGCTGAGCTTTGCCAGTATTATAGAATGTAAAACTGATAAACATTTATTTTAGAAATTAAAATTGTAATTTTGGGCCTCAATTAGTGATCTACATTTTCTTTAGTATTTATTTCATAACTGAATTGGTAAGTTTTATTAAAGACTTAGATATACTCATTTCGTAGACAACATAATTGTATGATTGTATTATAAAATAAATAACTTCTTGTTATAATGTAATATTAAGAAAGATTTTCCTTAACCAGACAAGGATATTAATTTCCATTATTATTTAATATATTAATTCATTTTATTTTATCTGAAAACTTTAAAAATCATAATTCTCTCCTGTATTGAATTGTATAGTAGAATGTTTAAATAATTCATTTTGTGATATTGTAGATTTCCAAAATTGTTATCTGTTCAATGTCTTTATTGTTACAATAAATATTGTTGTTATTGTTAATCTTGGTTTCATACCCTTTCTCTAAACATCTCCACATATTGTCCAGACATATTAATAATATAAAACCTATTATGAAGATATCTTTTATATAGAACATTAAGAGTCCATTAATATAGGAAATTCAATATAATAGTAAAACTTTGTTAAAATTTATATGTAGTTGTTTGGAGAGCAGAAATAAATTATTCATTTTTTTACTTATCAAATGATCACTTTAATCAATTATAGATTTTAAAAGAAAACTGATTTTGGGATAAATTATTTTATTATATTCAAATTATTGTTTTGATTATGAATCATAAGTGGAAATAATGAAATTATTTATCCCAAGTCATAACAAAAACTTTAATAAGAGTTATTAGGATAGTATACTGAGTGGCCATGAAATCCCTTTTCCAATCACTATGTCTGATTGTTGTCCTGGTGTATTCTTTTATTCCAAATTAAAAGTTCTTCAGTATTTAAGTAAAATTCTTTAATATTTTTTATTATTATTATTATTATTATTATTATTATTATTATTATTATTATTATTATTATTATTATTATTATTATTATTATTATTATTATTATTATTATTATTATTATTATTATTATTATTATTATTATTATTATTATTATTATTATTATTATTATTATTATTATTATTATTATTATTATTATTATTATTATTATTATTATTATTATTATTATTATTATTATTATTATTATTATTATTATTATTATTATTATTATTATTATTATTATTATTATTATTATTATTATTATTATTATTATTATTATTATTATTATTATTATTATTATTATTATTATTATTATTATTATTATTATTATTATTTATTATTATTAATTTATTATTATATTATTATTATTATTATTATTATTATTATTATTATTATTATTATTATTATTATTATTATTATTATTATTATTATTATTATTATTATTATTATTATTATTATTATTATTATTATTATTATTATTATTATTATTATTATTATTATTATTATTATTATTATTATTATTATTATTATTATTATTATTATTATTATTATTATTATTATTATTATTATTATTATTATTATTATTATTATTATTATTATTATTATTATTATTATTATTATTATTATTATTATTATTATTATTATTATTATTATTATTATTATTATTATTATTATTATTATTATTATTATTATTATTATGTTTCAAAGCAAAACTTTATTGAGTCTAAAAAGTTACAGAGTCATATATTGATTTTTTACAAATGAAAAACAAATTACAACTTTCAGTATATAAGTCTTTATCTTTTCTGCATCCTTTTTTTTTCTTCTTGTTTTTAAATTTGGTCTTCTATCTAGTTCAGTTTATGCTTGCATTTTTTTTTTAAAGTTGGAAAAAATGCTGATGTTGAAAATGTCATCATCTATCTTATTGGTCTTTATATTTCATAGACTGGATCTCTGTTTCAAGTGTGACCATGTGGCTGCAAATATATCTGGTTGAGCTAGGATGCTGTCTCTTTTTCTTAACAGTTCTAGTTTTATTGAATATGTTGCTGGGTGGCGTCGAGGGTTATTGGCAAGTGCAAAAGTGCATCTGGTGCACCAGTAGGCATAAAGGCTGTATGTTGCTGCACGAATAGCAGGGTTGTTGCCTTTTTTAAATGTATTTATTATTTCATCAATTGAAATGATAGCCTTTCTGTATGTGGTAAACATTGTGCGACGTATTGTTTCTAGGGCACTGCAGGAATGAAGAAAATGATCTTGTGTCTCTTCTTCTCTATGACATAGCCCGCACATGGGGTCTATATTGGTATAGAATCTACGAAATCTAAGGAAATGGGTTGTGGGTAGAGCATTGAGATTAAGCTTAAGCAGAAAATCGAATAATTTTGGTTCTAATGACCATTTTCTGAATTGTTGCAGTAGTTGCCTGTTGTCTATTCCAAGAACTGATGGATGTAGATTGGGTGTCTGGTTTGGATGTAGTATATTGTAAATGTCCCAGTATGTATACTTGTTGTCATTATTGAGTGATATTTTGTTGTATATTGGCTTGAGTTCTTCAATCAGTGTGGATAGATATCCATATGAAGGGGGTGGTCTGTCTGTGGGTATTATACTGATTACACACTCCAGGTCTGGAAATCTTTTTATGGTTGCTGTTATTAGATTTACTGATTTCTGTGTGTAAAAAACATTGATTGTATGGAGTCCAAGTCCATTGCTATGTGGTGGTCTGCTCAGATTTTTTAAAGAGATTGCCACTGTCTTTCTCTTCCATATTAGTTTGTTACAGATTGACGAGATTTTAGATATGAATGTTTTTGCAAATTTGATTATAGGTGTATAGTATGTAATTTTTGTAGTTATAAGTTGATTAAATAGTGCTACCTTTGCATATATTGACAGGTATGACTTTTCAAGTGAGGCTGTGATTTTTTCAGCATCTATTTTTAATTTATTTTGAATTTTTTTGCCTCATTCCATTGGTTCCAAGGTAGAATGGGAAACCAAGGAAAGCAGATGGTTTACCATTAAACATCTCTGTACAGTGCTTGCCTGTGTATATTGACCATGCTGCAGTTTTATTTGTGTTAATTTTTAAATTAAAATTTGAGGTATAATTCTTGATTATCTCTTGTAATATGGGGAGGTTCTTTTTAGAGGGGAGGAAAACAGTTACATCATCCATATAGGCTATGCATGATATATTTAAAGCAGTGTTTGGAATTTGAATGCCTTTTATTTTTTTCTGTATCTCTATTAATAGAGGATTTATATATATTGTAAAGAGCAAGGCACTAAGGGGGATCCTTGTGGGATGGATTGACTCGGTCTGAAGGCTGGTGATTTTTTTTCCATTCAATGTGATGTGAATTTCACGGCTGAGTAGCAGATTTGCTATTATATATAGTAGGGATGGAGGTGTTGTTGTTTTTTTCAGCACGTCTAATAATTTGGCTATAGGCACTGAGTCAAAAGCTGCCTCAATGTCTAGTTGAACTATAATTGGTGCATATTTCTTTCTTTTTTTTACTACTTCGATAATTGTTTTGTACATTAAGGCACCCTGGCCAATGGATGATCCTTTTTTGGCATATTGTGCTGATGATAACACAGGGAGTATGTGTTGTTCTATTTTTTCCTTTATCACTCTTTCAAGAATTTTTATTCCTAAAGGTCCCATTGAGATTGGTCGTAGATTAGATAAAGATGATATTGCTGTTTGTTTTTTGTTAAATGGAACCATTGCAATTGGGTATAGACTTTGTATGTTGTAAATTTTTTGGGATATGTAATTGGCTAGATTGCACAGGTATTTTGCTGTGAAGTGACTAAGATGTTTGAACACAAATTTGGGAATTCCTTGTGGTCCTGGGTGACATGTGTTTGTTATTGTTGCAAGTTGAAATACAATGTCAGTTGTTGTTATTGGTGTATCTGTTTCAGGGTCTCCAAATATGTCTTCATTTGGTATGTACACTCTCTGTTTTTGCAGTATTTTTTTAAAGTGTTGATATATTGGGTTTATCATGTTATGTCCAGCTGTTATAGAGCCATCTATTTCAAGTGCCATAGGCACTCTGACTGTGGATGGGTATCCCAATGCCCACCGTATGTATGCTCTGGTCCAAGTATGTTGTTGTGTAAGGCATATTTTTTTCTTTTTTATTGCTACATATTGCTTTAGTGTATTGCATGTATTGTTGTACATTTCTGTAAGTTTTTTAATTTGTGTTTGATTATCTGTAGTTGGTCTGGAAATGGTTATTCTTTTATGTAGTTCATCTGCCAATGCTAATAATCTGGTGGGGGGTGTTGAGTTGCAGGTAATATGATTGATGTTGAAAGAAAGTATATTGGTGAATGCTATATACTTTTGTACTGGATCGAGTGACATGTTTTGAAGTTTTTGGAGCATTATATATGTTTCTGAATATAAGAATTCAGTTGTTTGTGCTGGAAGAAGTATTCGCATAGTCTTTTGGAGGGCTATTGTTGTATTTTGTATTTTTGTTAGGTCGAGGGTGATGAACTGAGCAGCATGATCTGAGATTATAGATGGACAGAGTTCAAGATTAAAATAATGATGTAACATTGGTGAGTAGAAACACAAATCAATAAGTGACTTATATCTATTGTTATTAAAAGATATTGAGTTTGTTGGGAGAAAACCCTCAGCACTCATAAGTGGGATTGTTATTTGATGGATCCATTTGGTGACAAAAGTTTGGTAGGTCATGTTGAAATCTCCCAGGAGTATTATGGGATTTGGTGTTGCTGTAAGCATTGAATTTATTGTTGCTATTATTCTGGAGATGATGACAGGGCCTGGTGGTATATATACAAATACTAGGTTAAGTGTGATATTTTTATGATGGAGTGTTAATATGATAAGATTAGAGTCAATATATATAATTTTAAAAGAATCGAAAGGGCAGTTGTGTGAAATAATTATGCCTGTGCCACCTGATGGTGATGATGATTGCCTTGAGCAGGCACAAAAACCTTGGTTGACTAAATATTTTGATGGATCAATTTGAGAGCTGCTGTATATTTTTGTTTCCAAAAGCCCCAGTATGTGTGGTTGTGTTGTATGTAACCATTTTTTGAGATCAAAAAGTTTTTTGGTGGCATTTAAGCCTCTAATGTTGAGCGATCCAATTTTTATCTTCATGTTTTAAATAATTTTTTAACAGGGTATTGATTTTTATTTTATTTTTAATACTAAATGTTTGTTTATATTGCAGTAGATGGATGCTGATACATATTTAAGACATTGTTGGGTTTATTATCAGTTTTTCTTTCATTTAATATTGCTTCAGACTCTATACAGGCAATTTGCGATGAAACCGAACAGGTGTCCATTTGTTGTTGGCTTACATCCATTTCTATTTCATCATTTTCTAAATTGTATATGTCTGATGAGTTGTGCTTTTGGTCTGTTTTTTTACCTTTTTGGATTCATGGTTCTTTGGTGGTCGACCTGGTTTTCTTTTTCCCTCTGGTGTATTTTCTTGAATAGGTGGAAGAGGAGCTTCTATTGCATCCATTATGTTTGATGCAGTTTTGTTTATAATTGTAGTTTTTTTTATTATTGGTATCTTTATATTATCTGGATTTATATTTTCATTATATAACTGTGTGTGTTTACTTTCTGTTTGTTGATTTTTACTTGGTACACATTTTGTTTTATTGAGATGCTGATCCTGTGATGTAATTGCTGTATTTTGTGTTGTGGTTTCTTGAGAATTATTTTCGTTTGAATCTTGGATTTCTGTGTTAGTTTTTGTGTTATTATTTTTTTGGTTGGTCTTTTGGATAGGCAATTCTGATCCATTATTATTTTTGTTTGTGGGTGTTTGATCCTGTTTTTTTCCGGTTTCTATTATTTGGTTGCCAATGGATGTAGTGTTATTATAAATTTTATTTTCATCACTGGGTTGTTCTGGGGAGAGGATTTTAGTTTGTTCACAGTGATTGCTTTTTGTGTTATCGCACTGAGTTGCTAGGTGTCCTCTCTGTCCACAGCCAAAACAAAGTGGCTTTAGACCTCTTATGTGAAGAGAGAGTGTCGCTTCTTGATCTGTAATCTGTGTTGGAATCGTTGAGGCGTCTACGTTTTTATGTAGTTTTATTTTAAATTCAAAACGATTACTACATATCGGTATAGGTGTGTCTTTTAAATATATAGGCTGTAGGGCAATTACTTTTCCAAACGGGTTTATCATTTTTTGAAAATCTTGTACGTTGTATTTAAGATAAGTATTTTTAAGCACTCCAGTAATTATATTTTTCCGGTTTTCATCTATAATTACGAGTGCGTAATTATCAAGTGCTAAAATAGTGGATTGAAAACGTTCTTTTTGCTGCTGAGTATAAAAATCAATGGTTATATATCGAGAATTTGGGTGATCCGCGATACAAGAGATTGTTTCCCATAGTGCATTTTGCGTGATTGCTTCATATAATAAAGCTTTTGGGAAACGATATAATGAGCATTGATTATCGGTTACTGCGAGTACTAACGAAGTTGGTGAAAAAAACCTGCGAAATGTTTCAAATAACGTATGAGGCACCGTATTACTGAAACGGTCCGTCACATTTTCAAGCGTTTCTTTTGTCCAGATTGCGGCTGGGGGTTGATTTTCCTCTCTAGTGTTTAGATCAAGATTTTTTATATCATTTGTGTTTGTTCTACGGAAGCGCGGTATTTGAGTTGGTGCTGTAGTATTGCTATTACTTTTAAGTACTTTTGCATACGAAATAGGCGATGTTGAAACTAACGATGTTGTTAATTTCGTATTGGTGCTTAATTCGCTCACGCTTGATTGGGCAGTAGCCATGATTTATTCTGACTCAAGTCAGTATTTTTTTATTTTTTTTAAAAAAAAGATATTAAAACACACCGATATTTTTCAAAAAACACTATTAATCTATTATATAATTCGATTTTTCCTGTATTATGTTTGTTTTGCGAATAACAAGTTGGAACAAAAGTAAAAAATAAATACTTACATCGGAGAACTTAAGGATTGCTTCTTACCTCAGCAGAGATTTGCTGCGGCTATTATTATTATTATTATTATTATTATTATTATTATTATTATTATTATTATTATTATTATTATTATTATTATTATTATTATTATTATTATTATTATTATTATTATTATTATTATTATTATTATTATTATTATTATTATTATTATTATTATTATTATTATTATTATTATTATTATTATTATTATTATTATTATTATTATTATTATTATTATTATTATTATTATTGTTGTTGTTGTTGTAATTTAACTAGACATTATCTTATGGATAAGAGTAATGTCTCACCATATTATTACTAGGATTCCATTCAGAAAAAAGTACATTTTTAGTAGTAGAAAATTTTAATTACAAAACCCTAAGATTTTAAGTTATAGAAATGATTATTAAAGAAATTGTTTTGCAAAGAAAATTAATTTTAAGAGATAACGTGGTACAAATGTAAGAAAACATATTGTTATTTATCAAAAGGGATGTGTTTCTGATCATGGCAATGAGATGCTGATGATGGTTATTAGAAGTGCTGTAGTGGGGAAGAGGTGTTAAAAAGAAGAGAATTTAATATAAGCTAAACATTCTATGATGTATGCTTCCAATATTAAGAGCCTTCTTGTAATGTGTGAGAGTGAGTTGAGAATTCTCTTAAAATTTGCTAAATGTTGTATATTATATTTACAGTATTTATTAATTGCTATTATTACCCTTGTGGCTTCTTTTTATTATAGCATATAACATTTAGTAATTCCTCTTAGCTTAGTCCATAGTGTTATTATTTTGGCATTATATAGATAGTGAGTGGTCTGGCTGTGTCATCATCAATGATCCAGATATCTCGATCGATCATTGCATTTGCATTCATTATACAGCTAGGGATTGGTCTGCCTCATTGTCAATTGATCATTATTTCAATTGATTTTAGGTTTTATATATATATCAAAATCAAAACTACCCCAAATCCAAAATTCAACCAGACCAGCATAAAAATAATATTAAAACACAACCTAAGGTTTCACTGCTACAAGCAGACTTCTCAAGTGTAAAGAACTACAAAAACTACACAATATATATACTATTTGCGATATACCCACCTACAGACTTAAGTATAAATACGTAAAAACTACATACCTGCTTATGGATTACTCTGTTAAATAAATATAAAGAGAGCGCTGCTATCGTTTATCCAGACCAGACATGACAGATCGATAAGCATGGATATAAATACCATGGTAGAACGATCTACTCTCTCTCTTGTGTCCAGGTTCACGTGTGTAAAAAGTAATCAACGCCTTGGAAGGATATCTAGTCTCCAAGAAGAACCCATCCTCTAATGGTAAGAGTGATAATTTGCTATCTGTGAAAACCCCTGGATTATTATTATGCTTGCTGACTGGTTCTCTCTCATAGAGTAACGCTCAGACATAGCAGAGTGGCGCAGTCGTCAGGATAGAACCGTAAGTTAAGCGACGCACAAAAAAAAATGGTGGCAGGTACGGCAATACGTGAGTTCGATGTAAATAACAGCGACTCCTGGAAAACTTACATAGCACAAGTGGAATATTATTTCTTCATAAACAAAATCGAAGAGGACCGCTATAAAATTGCTACTCTTTTATATTTCGTGGGTCAAGACATGATCCAATTGGCAAATAGGCTTACCGATCCAAAGCGTCCGGAAGACCTACCTTACCAGGAGTTCATAGAGAGACTAAATGCATATTTCGTACCGAAGACATCAAAGTGGATAGCGCATCTGAGATTAAGAAGCAGAACGCAATTACCGCAGGAAAAATATGTGGATTATGACCTCGCATTGAGAAAATTAGCGAAGGATTGTGAATTCGGACAAGAAATAAATGACTCTCTGTTAGAACAATTCCTATACGGCATGTCAGATGATAAATTTAGGAAAGTGCTTTTGAGTGATTCCGATTTAAATTACAAAACGGCCATGGAAAAATGCGTTGCACAGGAGGCCATGTTAAATATGGCATCGGAGTACACTACAGCAAAAATCCCAGAAAAAATAGCCTTCAGTATAGAAAGGGAAAGAAATAATATCGCGACCTCCAGTGGCTACAGTAAGAAACAAACATGTAATTCCTGTGGAAAAATAGGACACTTGAAAAATATTTGCAGATATAAAGACAAAGTTTGCAGGATGTGTAACACTAGAGGGCACTTAGCAGCTGTGTGTCATTCCAGAGACGGCGAATATCCGAGAAAAAAATCAGATTACAAGCCCCGGAATGAGGTGGAACGTGAAGTATCTATCAATGCCGATAGAAATGATGACACCAAATTGGATAACATTCGGGTAGAATTGCAAATTTGCAATAAACGGATGCCAATGGAAGTGGACAGCGGTGCCGGCTTGTCAATTATATCACATAAAGACTGGATGGGAATAAAAAAGACTGGGATAATAACTTAAAGCTACGGAAAGCAGATGTGTTTGTCACGGATATAAACGGAAATAGAATAAATATTCAAGGGAAAGCTACTGTGCCAGTGACGTTGAATAAAAGACATAAGTTCCTAGAATTATATATAGTAAAAAATAATATTAGCCCGTTACTCGGCAGAAATTGGTTTGCGGCTTTGGGAATACGGGTGGAAATATTAAAAAAGGTCCGTATAGAAACTACCATAATAGAACGATACCCGGAATTGTTTAGGCCTGGAGTGTCGGAATTTAGAACTAGACCAGTGGATATTGAACTAGTGAAAGACGCAAAAGGAATTATATGTAAACCTCGAAAAGTGCCGTTTGCGATAAGAGAAAAAGTAGAGAAAGAATTAAATGATCTTGTAGCTAAAGGAGTTCTCACACCTACGGAAGAGTCGTCGTGGGCGACCCCGATAGTGACGATTGTGAAACCAGAGGGTAGTTTACGGTTATGTGGAGATTATCGTCTCACAATAAATAAATATATAAATAAGGGAGCTTACCCCGTTCCAAATATGCGAGAAGTATTGGCAGTATTACAGAAGGCAAAATATTTTGCAAAAATAGATCTGAAAACAGCATTTCATCAGATTCCTGTAACTAAGGAGACGGCAGAGCTACTCACGTTAACCACGCACAAAGGCTTATATAAGTGCAATAAATTACCGTATGGAATAACGATCGCACCAAACGTGTTTCAAGCAAAAATGGATATGCTTTTTAGAGCAATGGACAGGGTAATCCCGTACTTGGACGATATTCTCGTCGTTGGCGAAACAGAAAACGAGCTTGAAAAGCGTGTGGATCAGGTTTGTTCAAAGTTAGACCAAGCTAAAGCGAAATTAAATGTAGGAAAGTGTATATGGTCTGCGAAGGCAATTAAATTTCTCGGACACATCGTAACTGAAAAAGGACGCCGCCCAGACCCAGAAAAGGTAAAAGCCATAAAAAATGCCAGAAAACCCCAAAACGTGAAGGAACTTCAAGCATTTTTAGGACTGCTAAATTTCTACGAAAGTTTTTTAGCTGGGAAATCACATGTGCTATCACCGCTATACATGTTGTTAAAGAAAAAACAACGTTGGATATGGAGCACAGAACAAAATAAAGCTTTTGAAACTGCAAAAGACTTGCTGACATCGGAAAGTTTGTTAGTGCATTATCGGAATAACTGGGAATTATGTATTACTGCAGACGCATCGGAATACGGCATCGGAGCTGTCCTCTCTCATCCATGTTATGAAGGTAAACGTCCTATTGCATTTGCTTCGAGAGTACTAACACCAGCTGAGAAAAATTACAGCCAAGTGGATAAGGAAGCTTTAACAGTGATTTTCGCGGTAAAGAAGTTCCACCAATAGGCATACGGACGGAAATTCACGATCTATACCGATCATCGCCCTCTAACGGGAATTTTCGGCTGTGTAAAAAATGTTTATGAATCATCAAGCCCACGTATGTTACGATGGATAGATATATTGTCGCATTATGATTTCACGTTAATTTACAAACCCGGAAAAAAGATCAGTCATGCTGATGCTTTGTCCAGATTGCCAGATGTAAAGGAAATTACTTATGAAATAAAGGAAATAAACTACATTGACGCTCTAAATCCAGAAGGGATAAATAGCAACGTCATAGCGCACTGGACTAGGAATGATAAAGGATACATGAAATTGATAAATTGGATAAGAAAAGGTTGGCCATCTAGATGCCCCAGTGAATTAAGTCATGGCATCTGGATTGCCAGAGAAGGATGTCTGTGTGCAACGGATGCATATTAAATAATGATCGTGTTTTAGTGCCTACTAATGGCAGAAAAAAAATCTTAAGCTTATTGCATAAAGGACACCCTGGAATAGTGCGTATGAAAGCTCTGGCTAGATCATATGTATGGTGGCCAAACTTGACAAAGGATATTGAGAACACGCTGAAAGAATGTGTAAACTGCCAACAGATAACTAAACTGCCTCCGAAAAAATTTGAAACTTGGGAAGCACCTTCTGCCCCATGGTCGCGAATTCATCTGGACCATGTTGGACCATTGAACGGATATATTATATTGTTATTAGTTGACACGTATTCACGTTGGACTGAGTACAGAGTGGTTAAAGATACCAGTGCTGAGTGCACCATCCGGGTGTTAAATGAAGTGTTTGCTACCCACGGTTATCCGGAAAATGTTGTGACAGATAACGGTGCAGGATTTACGTCAACAAAATTTAAAGATTTTCTGAGGGACAGAGGAATAGAACATACTCTCACACCACCATACCACCCTCAGAGCAATGGTATAGCTGAGCAAGGAGTGCAACACCTAAAGTACACCATAAAAAAATTACAATTAAAGAACATGTCGGATGCGTTAGTGCAAGCAATGTATACACATCATTTCACACCGAGTACTTCAACAGGAAAAACCCCAGCAGAGTTATTAATGGGTCGGAAGTGCCGGACACATCTATCACAACTTTTGCCTGGAAACCACAAGAGTAGAGTTTTCTCAACGGATAAGTTTCTACCCGGTGAAGACGTTTGGATTTATGATGTGTTGAAGAGTAAATGGATCCTGGGAACTGTAAAACAGCTACTGTCAAAACAAATTCGTCTGGTGGAGTTACAAAATAAAAAATCATTTAGAAAACACATAAACCACCTTCGCCACCGTCGAGAGGACCCTGCATCAGAGGACGAGAGTGAAATGCCATTGGATACAAAAATAGAAACAGAACGTGGAGATGAAACTGATCTGGAAATGGTATTGAATAAGGATACTTCAAAAGATGAAGAGTTGGAGGATGTACCGTGTGACCCAGTGCAAGAAGGGTTAAAAACACAAAGACTTTCCAGAGCACGTCGTTTACCTGTTAAGTTTAAAGACTACGTTTGTAGTTAAGCTCCATTTATTTCCAGAGTAGGGGGAGGAGTGCGATATACCCTCCTACAGACTTAAGTATAAATACGTAAAAACTACATACCTGCTTATGGATTACTCTGTTAAATAAATATAAAGAGAGCGCTGCTATCGTTTATCCAGACCAGACATGACAGATCAATAAGCATGGATATAAATAGCATGGTAGAACGATCTACTCTCTCTCTCTTGTGTCCAGGTTCACGTGTGTAAAAAGTAATCAATGCCTTGGAAGGATATCTAGTCTCCAAGAAGAACCCATCCTCTAATTGTAAGAGTGATAATTTGCTATCTGTGAAAACCCTGGATTATTATTATGCTTGCTGACTGGTTCTCTCTCATAGAGTAACCCTCAGACATAGCACTATTAAAAACTACCCACAAATCCATTCACTTCCCATCCA
Source organism: Epiperipatus broadwayi (assembly GCA_028023455.1). Taxonomy (NCBI): domain Eukaryota; kingdom Metazoa; phylum Onychophora; class Udeonychophora; order Euonychophora; family Peripatidae; genus Epiperipatus; species Epiperipatus broadwayi. Next base: position 18,210 of record JAQFVV010007906.1, read on the forward strand.
CTCTTAATATTAAAAGAACTCTTAAATAAGTTAATTGCTTCAGAATAATAAATTTTCAATAATAAAGACTCTTTAATTCTTCTTTTGATTTGTAATGTTTATATATATATATATATATATTTATCATTTACACAAACTTTCATTCTGCCTTATCAGGCACTGAGAAGAAAGACCATGGTGTTTCTTGATCTTAAACTCAGAGGTAAAAAGCCAATAAACTCACCACGCTGGCTAATGCGTGTTGGTGAGCAGCCCATCCATGTTCATATACTATATGAATAATCACATAGTAATAACAGCTGCAATGACAAGAACGTATGGAGTGGACATTAGGAATTTGCCTTGCTCGGTTCCTTTAAGGCCTCCAAGAGGAATCAAAGGGTCTCATTTCAGTTAATAGCAAACTCCTTTCTGCAGCCCCTGATTGCGGACCCAGGCTGCCATTTGATGACAACTTTTTATTTAGGTACTTACAACTGCAGATCACTTTCAAGTGAAGGAAGATTGCAAGAATTAGAAGAAGAACTGTCTTATATTAAATGGGACATTATTGGACTTTGTGAAGTTAGAAGAAAAGGTGAAGAAACAATTGATTTAAAAAGTGGACATATACTCTATTTTAAAGGCACACATATTGGAAATACAAGTGGAGTAGGATTCATTATAAATAAAAAGTGGAAGAACAATATTGTGGAGATTGATGGTGTATCGGACAGAGTGGCAAGATTAGTTATACAACTTAATAGCAGATACCAAATGCAGATAATTCAGGTTTATGCCCCAACAAGTTCTCATAGTGATGAAGTAGTAGAAGATTTTTTTATGGATGTACAAAAGGCTTTTGATCAGAGTAAACAACATTTTAAAATTGTTCTGGGAGACTTTAATGCTAGAATTGGTAGACAAATGAAAGATGAAATTGCTGTAGGTAATTTTGGTTATGGTAATAGAAATGAGAGAGGACATAGACTTGTGGAGTTTGCAGAAAAAGAAAAACTTTATATTATGAATTCATTTTTTGAGAAAAATGTTAAAAGGAAATGGACATGGAAGCATCCAAATGAAGGTACAGCAGAATTGGATTATATTTTGACTAACAGGAAATACATATTTCAAGATTGTAATGTTCTTAATAAATTTAACACAGGAAGTGATCATCAATTAGTAAGGTGTAAGTTACATGTTAATGTAAAACTAGAGAGACAAAAATTATTAAGAAAAACAATATTTACAGTTGATATTCCTAATCTTCAGAAACATTCTAATGAATTTAAATTAGAACTTACAAATAGGTTTCAAATGTTAGGAGATTTTGAACATGATTCAGATTTGAATGAAATTAATATGAAAATAACTGATACACTTTTAAAAACTGCAACAAAGATAGCTGGTAGAAAAAAGCAGCAATTGACTAATAAAATTTCTACTGAGACTAGAGAATTTATGAAGAAAAGAAGGAATATGAAGATATACAAAAATGATGTATTAAAAAGAATTGAATATCTCGAATTTTGTAAAATGGTACGGAAAAGAGTTGAAAATGATATAAGAAAGTATAACTGTGAAATAGCAAGGAAAGCTGTAGAAGAAAATAAAAGTCTCAAGAATGTTAAACAACATTTTGGTATTGGTAGGAAATTTCTATCTGCAATAAGAAAAAAAGATGGAATTATTACTAAAAAAAGAGATGACATCATGAAATTGGTAGAAGATTTTTATCAAGAATTATATAGTAATAAAGAACAAGTACCTCCTATATCTATTACATCTTCCGAATTGCCCAGAATTTTAAATGAAGAAGTGAGACATGCAATGAAATGTATGAAGAAAGGAAAGGCTCCAGGAAATGATGGAATTATAATTGATATATTAAAAGAAGCAGGTGAAGAAATAGAAACAATTTTAGCAAAGTTATATACCAAATGTCTAAATGATAAAGATGTACCGGAAGATTGGAAGAATGCAGTAATAATATTAATAATTAAAAAAGGTGATAAAGAAGATATTAGAAATTACAGACCTATCAGCCTTTTATCAGTTTTATATAAAATTTTTACCAAGATAATTACAACTCGTCTACAGAGAACTTTGGATTTCCACCAACCAAGAGAACAAGCTGGATTTAAAAGTGGTTTTAGTACAATAGATCATATCCGGGTATTGAGGGAAGTCATAGAAAGGACAAATGAATATGAGTTGTCATTATGTTTTAGATTTGTAGATTATGAAAAAGCATTCGATTCTATACACATTTCTTCAGTGATTAAAGCATTGGATCATCAAGGTATAGATCCAGGATATTGTCATATTTTAAATAATATTTATAAAAATGCAACAGCAACAATTAGATTACATGATGATACTGGAAAAATCAACATTGAGAAAGGTGTAAGACAAGGTGACTCCATATCTCCAAAACGTTTTACAGCAGTGCTGCAAGAAGTATTTTGTGGATTAAAATGGGAAACTAAAGGAGTGAAAGTAAATGGAGAGTATTTAAGTCATTTAGATTTCGCAGATGATGTAGTTGTTTTTGCAAATAATGCTTCAGAGCTGCAGGAAATGTTGCAGGAGTTAGCAGATGAAAGTAGAAAAGTAGGACTAAAGATAAATGTTAAAAAGACTAAAGTAATGTTTAATCGATTTGCTCAAAATATGAAAATAAAGATTGATTATGAAGAATTAGAAGAAGTTAACAGTTACAAATACCTTGGTCAGATTATTAATACAGATGGAAAATTAATTAATCATAGAATTAAACTTGGTTGGAGTGCTTTTGGTAGAAATAACTTGATACTAAAAGGAAATATGCCTATGTGTTTGAAAAGGATGGTTTTTAACAAATGTGTTTTACCAGTTTTTACTTATGGATCTGAGACTTGGACACTTAATAGAAGAGCAATACAGAGACTTCAGACCACTCAAAGGAGTATGGAGAGATGTATGTTGGGAGTAACAAGAAGAGATCGAAAATGCAATGTATGGGTAAGACAACAAACAGGTGTTACTGACCTTATTGAAAAAATTAAAAGATTGAAATGGAGTTGGGCTGGACATATTGCTAGAAGAGATGATAATAGATGGACAATTGAAATTTTAAACTGAATTCCAAGAGATTGTAAAAGACCCAGAAAGAGACCACATGTGAGATGGATGGATGAAATAAGAAAATGTGCAGGGGTGTTGTGGAGAAGAGAAGCTAAAGATCAGAGAAGATGGATTAAACTTGGAGAGACCTTCATCCTGCAGTGGATTGATAATGGTTGATGATGATATATATATATATATATATATATATATATATATATATATATATATATATATATATATATATATATATATATATATCATCAAAACTACCCCAAATCTAAAATTAAACCAGACCAGCATAAAAATAATATTAAAACACAACCTAAGGTTTCACTGCTACAAGCAGACTTCTCAAGTGTAAAGAACTACAAAAAAACCACACATTATATATACTATTAAAAACTACCCACAAATCCATTCACTTCCCATCCACCCTTAATATTAAAAGAACTCTTAAATAAGTTAATTGCTTCAGAATAATAAATTTTCAATAATAAAGACTCTTTAATTCTTCTTTTGATTTCATTTCTCTCAAAGAAGACAACCTTAGCTTCATCAAAATCAATAGTGTGGCCTGTATCCTTTTCATGGACATACAAAGCAGAACTAAGATATCTATTTTTAACTCTACTTTTATGAACCTTTATTCTTTCATTTAAACTCAAACTACTCTGACCTATGTAAACCTTCTTACAAAATAAACAAGGAATAAAATATACCACACCAGGAATAGTCTTTCTATCAAAAACTTCTTTTGTATTATTTAATAAATTATTCAATGTAACACCCCTTTTCCAAGCAATTTTCTTATTTCCAAACAATTTACTATTTCTACACACAATTTTATAAGAAGACAATTTAAATGGCAAAGAAATAAAATCATATTTTTCTTTAACCTTTACATCCTTACAAATATTACTATTAAATAAAATACTTTTAACAAATTTATCAGAGTATCCAACACTCAAATAATCTTTATAAAATTGATATTTCTGAAACAAAGCTACACCACTAGAATTATTTAATTTAATATTCCTATGACAATAATTCCTTAAAGCAGCTACTTTGAGATACAGACTGATAGCTATCAGGTTTAATTATAGATCTTAATTCTTTACTTTTAACTAAATGACTGCACAATAAACAATTATTTCTATATTTCTAATCACCAAAAGATCTAAAAAATTTAACTTACCAAAATCCAACCACCCTCCTTCTAACACAAATTTTATAGAAGGATCAAAACAATTAAACTCATTTACAAATTCTTTCAATTTATCATTCTCAACTACAAATAAACAATCATCAACATATCTGACAAATAATTTTACATATAAACAATTCTTTTTAATAATAATTTCCTCTTCCATAAAACTAATATAAACTGAACATACTAAAGGAGAAATAATATAACCTATTATCCACCCTTCCTTAATCTTATAAAAATTACCTCTATAAGTAAAATACATAGAATCTTCCAATAACAAAAGCAAATCTTTAATTACCTTAATTTTATTTTTTGATAAAGAACTTTTCTTAATCAATACAGACAAAAGAACATCAATACTGCTTAACCTATTAACAGACTGATACATATTTTCAATATCTAAACTTCCAAATACCCAATTACTTTCCATTTTAAAATTATTAATCTTATCAAAAGCCTCAAAAGAAGAAGACACTGTGTCTGAACTCCAAAATCAACAAATTGTTTTAAAAAATTATTCAAGAATCTAGAAATACCCTCTACAACACTACCTGTAAAATCAAAAATAAATCTTAAAGGAAAACCATCTTTATGAGTTTTAATATTCACAAACATCTTAGCTGATGTAAAATCATTAGGATAGCATTTTAAATAATCTACTCTATTAAAAATTTTTAAATTAACCATTTTCTTCATAATATCTATCAATTTTCTTTTAATCAAATTACCTGGATTTTTATCTAACAACATATATTTACCATTATTTAATTCTCTATCCATTTTCTCTTTAAAATCATCTCCTTTCATAATAACAAACCTACCAGCTTTGTCTTCACGAGAAATGATTACATCATTAGCAATTAACCTATTTTTAAGATGTTTAATCTCAGCAGGATTAATAACAAATTTTTCTTTCCTTTTTAAACTTTTATTCAAAATCGATTGAATACCAACTTTCTGCTCATCACTCAAATTACTAGATTCAATAGACGAAATTGTATCAAAAACTATATTTTTTGAATGAAATGGAACAAAATTAGGGCCTTTACCAAGAATATCTAATTCTCTATCATTTAACTTCAAATCCGTAAGATTAACAACTCTATCCTCAGAAACCTTATTCTCATACCCTTTATCACTACAATAAACTTTATTAACTTTCCCAAACAACCACTTTAATTTTCTTTCATATTTTTTACAATAGAAATTTGACCTATTCTGTCTAAATTGTCTCATAAAAAAAATTCAAAATTGAATAATTAAAATCTTGCCTCCTTTCTAAATAATATCTATTCCTTTTATATAGATAAATAAATTTATAAAACCTTACAAAAGTATCTTTTAAAAAACTATTCAATATATATGTTTGTAACTTAAAAACTAAATTTTTATTTTGAATCAACTTTTTATTTCTACTAAAATTAATAACACAACACCTAGGAAAAACACTAAATTCCCTACATTTTTTAAGAAAATAAATCTGCCAACGTAAAAACTCTATCTTATCACTCAATTTAGACAAATTTTTAATCCTTCTAATATCATTGAATGGAAAATTATTAAAAATTAAACTCCACAAACCCATACTAAATACCCAAATTACCAATACCCTTATAAATTAAAACCCAATAAAACCTACACACACTTCTATATATATATATATATATATAACTAAATAAACACAAATATACTCTTTCAACCCAAACTCAAACAACAAACATAATACACATAAATGACAATCAAATATACCAATAATTAAAAACAAAAATAAATCTATCAATAATAAAATGTCAATAATAAATATCAATAATAAAATATCAATAATAAAATAAAAAAATATCTTTACACTACATCAGCAAAATTACTCTTAAACTCAAAAAACTCATTAAAATGTAAACATTACAAGCATAACGCTAAACTAGTCAATATAAAATCAAAACTACCCCAAATCTAAAATTAAACCAGACCAGCATAAAAATAATATTAAAACACAACCTAAGGTTTCACTGCTACAAGCAGACTTCTCAAGTGTAAAGAACTACAAAAAAACCACACATTATATATACTATTAAAAACTACCCACAAATCCATTCACTTCCCATCCACCCTTAATATTAAAAGAACTCTTAAATAAGTTAATTGCTTCAGAATAATAAATTTTCAATAATAAAGTCTCTTTAATTTTTCTTTTGATTTCATTTCTCTCAAAGAAGACAACCTTAGTTTCATCAAAATCAATAGTGTGGCCTGTATCCTTTTCATGGACATACAAAGCAGAACTAAGATATCTATTTTTAACTCTACTTTTATGAACCTTTATTCTTTCATTTAAACTCAAACTACTTTGACCTATGTAAACCTTCTTACAAAATGAAAGAATAAAGGTTCATAAAAGTAGAGTTAAAAATAGATATCTTAGTTCTGCTTTGTATGTCCATGAAAAGGATACAGGCCACACTATTGATTTTGATGAAGCTAAGGTTGTCTTCTTTGAGAGAAATGAAATCAAAAGAAGAATTAAAGAGTCTTTATTATTGAAAATTTATTATTCTGAAGCAATTAACTTATTTAAGAGTTCTTTTAATATTAAGGGTGGATGGGAAGTGAATGGATTTGTGGGTAGTTTTTAATAGTATATATAATGTGTGGTTTTTTTGTAGTTCTTTACACTTGAGAAGTCTGCTTGTAGCAGTGAAACCTTAGGTTGTGTTTTAATATTATTTTTATGCTGGTCTGGTTTAATTTTAGATTTGGGGTAGTTTTGATTTTATATTGACTAGTTTAGCGTTATGCTTGTAATGTTTACATTTTAATGAGTTTTTTGAGTTTAAGAGTAGTTTTGCTGATGTAGTGTAAAGATATTTTTTTATTTTATTATTGATATTTTATTATTGATATTTATTATTGACATTTTATTATTGATAGATTTATTTTTGTTTTTAATTATTGGTATATTTGATTGTCATTTATGTGTATTATGTTTGTTGTTTGAGTTTGGGTTGAAAGAGTATATTTGTGTTTATTTAGTTATATATATATATATAGAAGTGTGTGTAGGTTTTATTGGGTTTTAATTTATAAGGGTATTGGTAATTTGGGTATTTAGTATGGGTTTGTGGAGTTTAATTTTTAATAATTTTCCATTCAATGATATTAGAAGGATTAAAAATTTGTCTAAATTGGTTGATAAGATAGAGTCTTTACGTTGGCAGATTTATTTTCTTAAAAATGTAGGGAATTTAGTGTTTTTCCTAGGTGTTGTGTTATTAATTTTAGTAGAAATAAAAAGTTGATTCAAAATAAAAATTTAGTTTTTAAGTTACAAACATATATATTGAATAGTTTTTTAAAAGATGCTTTTGTAAGGTTTTATAAATTTATTTATCTATATAAAAGGAATAGATATTATTTAGAAAGGAGGCAAGATTTTAATTATTCAATTTTGAATTTTTTTATGAGACAATTTAGACAGAATAGGTCAAATTTCTATTGTAAAAAATATGAAAGAAAATTAAAGTGGTTGTTTGGGAAAGTTAATAAAGTTTATTGTAGTGATAAAGGGTATGAGAATAAGGTTTCTGAGGATAGAGTTGTTAATCTTACGGATTTGAAGTTAAATGATAGAGAATTAGATATTCTTGGTAAAGGCCCTAATTTTGTTCCATTTCATTCAAAAAATATAGTTTTTGATACAATTTCGTCTATTGAATCTAGTAATTTGAGTGATGAGCAGAAAGTTGGTATTCAATCGATTTTGAATAAAAGTTTAAAAAGGAAAGAAAAATTTGTTATTAATCCTGCTGAGATTAAACATCTTAAAAATAGGTTAATTGCTAATGATGTAATCATTTCTCGTGAAGACAAAGCTGGTAGGTTTGTTATTATGAAAGGAGATGATTTTAAAGAGAAAATGGATAGAGAATTAAATAATGATAAATATATGTTGTTAGATAAAAATCCAGGTAATTTGATTAAAAGAAAATTGATAGATATTATGAAGAAAATGGTTAATTTAAAAATTTTTAATAGAGTAGATTATTTAAAATGCTATCCTAATGATTTTACATCAGCTAAGATGTTTGTGAATATTAAAACTCATAAAGATGGTTTTCCTTTAAGATTTATTTTTGATTTTACAGGTAGTGTTGTAGAGGGTATTTCTAGATTCTTGAATAATTTTTTAAAACAATTTGTTGATTTTGGTCAGTACACAGTGTCTTCTTCTTTTGAGGCTTTTGATAAGATTAATAATTTTAAAATGGAAAGTAATTGGGTATTTGGAAGTTTAGATATTGAAAATATGTATCAGTCTGTTAATAGGTTAAGCAGTATTGATGTTCTTTTGTCTGTAGTGATTAAGAAAAGTTCTTTATCAAAAAATAAAATTAAGGTAATTAAAGATTTGCTTTTGTTATTGGAAGATTCTATGTATTTTACTTATAGAGGTAATTTTTATAAGATTAAGGAAGGGTGGATAATAGGTTATATTATTTCTCCTTTAGTATGTTCAGTTTATATTAGTTTTATGGAAGAGGAAATTATTATTAAAAAGAATTGTTTATATGTAAAATTATTTGTCAGATATGTTGATGATTGTTTATTTGTAGTTGAGAATGATAAATTGAAAGAATTTGTAAATGAGTTTAATTGTTTTGATCCTTCTATAAAATTTGTGTTAGAAGGAGGGGGGTTGGATTTTGGTAAGTTAAAATTTTTAGATCTTCTGGTGATTAGAAATATAGAAACTAATTGTTTATTGTGCAGTCATTTAGTTAAAAGTAAAGAATTAAGATCTATAATTAAACCTGATAGCTATCAGTCTGTATCTCATAAAGTAGCTGCTTTAAGGAATTATTGTCATAGGAATATTAAATTAAATAATTCTAGTGGTGTAGCTTTGTTTCAGAAATATCAATTTTATAAAGATTATTTGAGTGTTGGATACTCTGATAAATTTGTTAAAAGTATTTTATTTAATAGTAATATTTGTAAGGATGTAAAGGTTAAAGAAAAATATGATTTTATTTCTTTGCCATTTAAATTGTCTTCTTATAAAATTGTGTGTAGAAATAGTAAATTGTTTGGAAAAAGAAAATTGCTTGGAAAAGGGGTGTTACGTTGAATAATTTATTAAATAATACAAAAGAAGTTTTTGATAGAAAGACTATTCCTGGTGTGGTATATTTTATTCCTTGTTTATTTTGTAAGAAGGTTTTCATAGGTCAGAGTAGTTTGAGTTTAAATGAAAGAATAAAGGTTCATAAAAGTAGAGTTAAAAATAGATATCTTAGTTCTGGTTTGTATGTCCATGAAAAGGATACTGGCCACACTATTGATTTTGATGAAGCTAAGGTTGTCTTCTTTGAGAGAAATGAAATCAAAAGAAGAATTAAAGAGTCTTTATTATTGAAAATTTATTATTCTGAAGCAATTAACTTATTTAAGAGTTCTTTTAATATTAAGGGTGGATGGGAAGTGAATGGATTTGTGGGTAGTTTTTAATAGTATATATATAATGTGTGGTTTTTTTGTAGTTCTTTACACTTGAGAAGTCTGCTTGTAGCAGTGAAACCTTAGGTTGTGTTTTAATATTATTTTTATGCTGGTCTGGTTTAATTTTAGATTTGGGGTAGTTTTGATTTTATATTGACTAGTTTAGTGTTATGCTTGTAATGTTTATATATATATATATATATATATATATATATATATATATATATATACATACAGGGTGGCCCAAAAGTAGGTTTACAGTTATTAAACTACCTTTTATATGGTTGAAGTTACTTGCTTAGTAATACCAATATAAAACATTCCTCAGAGTATAAATCTAACTTACATAAACAGCTTTTTCCTTGCTGATTGTAATTTATTTTATTATGTAATGCTAACTTTTTACCACATTATGCGTCTACAGTAAGAGACTACCTTAACCAAGTTTTTCCACAGTGTTGATTCAGAAGAAGGGGCAGCATCGAATGGCCACCATGTTCACCTGACCTGACACCTATGGATTTCTTTTTTTGGGGGGGTGTTGTTAAGAACAAGGTTTAAAAGATTACCTTCATCTTGCATTCACAAAAGAGTGGCATTTGTGCTGCACTGTGTGTCAGAGTGTTCTGGAGAGATTTGAAGAATGTTGCAATGTTGGAGGAGGATATTTTGAGCATCTGAGAGATTAAATTGTTTATGTTTATGTTAACAGGTATAACGAATTTCCCGCTGTTCTAGTGTCGAATTTCAAATAAATAGTCTACATGATAACTGTAAACCTACTTTTGGGCCACCCTGTATATATATGTAAAATAAATAAAATGTCCGTTAATTGAAAAAAAATTGTAATTATAATTGAAATAATAAATTTAACGGTTTACAAACTATTACAAATAATCCTTAAATCTGCAGAAGTACTTTCAGTTAATTTCTTAAACCTTCCTCAACTGCCATTAAATTCAAAAACAAAAGCGGAAGCAAACGTCATCAATTCAAATTCCACGAATCTCGTATTTTAATGTTAGCAGCTTGTCAATTTATTGAATGCATTTTATTCCTGTTTATAAAAATTGCTCTTTAATTTTTCTTTTACTATGGTTTCTCTCCTCATGAAGAATTTTCACATTTTCAAAATCAAATTTAAATTTGTATTTACACGTTTTTTCATGATCAAAGAAAACTGAAGGAGATATTAAATCACCATTATTTTTTCTGAAGGTTTATAATGATGGTATATTATAAGATGTGATATATTGGACTATTTTCATAATTTATGAGTGAATGTTGAATATATAGAAAATTTTAAACTTTATTTAAACTTTCCAAATACAAACAACTTGTTAGTAATAACACACAAATAGACAATACAGATTAGTAATTACACAATGTTTCGAGTAGTATTAATCTCCACTCTTCTTCATGTGTTGCTGGCCTATATGCACAGTGACAATATTCGCTTAGAAGTTGAACTCGCACCTTTAGATTCTTGAATATTGATTTTAAGGCAAAAGCTCTACCAACTGAGCTATTCTGTCAAAGGCAACATATAGTAGAAATTTGATATATTTATTTATGAGGTTTGGTTCAAATCCTCCTGAGTCCTTCAATTTTTTTTTTTTATTGAATCTAACTTTATTTTTATTTTTTCCTAAGAAAAAACATTAGAACTGCTTTCTAAAGTCATACCACACTTCGAGGAATGCTTACTTCTACTAAGCCTAAACTGGAAATGCTGAAGAACAAAAACCGCATCTATGAGGTACCATGTGAATGTGGAAGGAAATACATTGGTGAGACCTGTTGAACAGCGATTGAAGGAGCAAAAACTAATGGTTAAAAGAGAAAAAACAGATGTGTCTACCATAGCAGATCATGTATGTACTAATGACCATATGCTCAAGTGGGAAAATACAAAGATTTTAGATAAAGAGGAAAAAATGCATAGAATAAAATTCAAGGAAGCTGCTCATATGACAGTGGTAAATAATACTATAAGTCAACCCAGTGTTGCAATACACAATATATGGAAGCCTCTAATTAATCTTGCTCTTAGGAAAAAATAAAAATAAAAATAGTTAGATTCAATAAAAAAAATAAATTGAAGGACTTGGGAGGATTTGAACTAACCCTCATATATAAATATATCAAATTTCTACTATATGTTGCCTTTGACAGAATAACTCAATTGGTAGAACGTTTGCCTTAAATTCAATATTCAAGAATCTAAAGGTGCGATTCAACTTCTAAGCAAGTATTGTCACTGTGCATGTAGGCCAGCAACACCTGAAGAAGAGTGGAGATTAATACTACTCAAAATGTTGTGTAATTACTAACCTGTATTGTCTATTTGTGTGTTATTACTAACAAGTTGTTTGTATTTGGAAAGTTTAAATAAAGTTTAAAATTTTCTATACAATCAACATTCACTCATATATGATGAAAATAGTCCAACATATCACATCTTACCATTATTTTTACTTTTTACATGCTTATATAACAATTCATGCTCCCTCAATCTCTTCTCAATATTGCACCTAGATTCACCTATATATGATAGCATACAATCACAAAAAAATTGATATATGACATTATTTTTCTGCTTGACAGGTATGACATCCTTAGAATTATTGACTAATTTATTAATATTGTTTGGAATGTAGAATGAAACATTAAACACATTTTTATATAAATCCTTAAAAAATTTCACTGTGGATTTGAAATAAATGGAATAGATATCCAGTGTTTACTATTAATCGTCATTTCTTTTAAATTATTATAACTTTTTTTAAATTGACATAAATTATTGTTTATTTGTTCCATTTTATAACCAACATCAAGCAATTCCTTGGCAAATATTTCAATTTTCAGTTTATCACTTTGGTAACGATATAATTTTTCATTCCGAAACAAAAAAGATCTAAAAACTTGCCATCTTATGCATCATTGGTACTTTTGATTTACAATTTATATATTCTCTTTTTTGCAGTGGCTTAATTATTAGTTTATAATTTAATATACTGTTATCTCTTGTAATCATTAAATCTAAATATTTAATATTATTTTCTTGTTCCTTTTTAATAGTTCATTTCAAGCCATTCAACTTATTTAATTCTTTTACGAGCAAATTTATACTATTAGTATTTTCACAAACAAAAATATCATCCACATATTTTTTGTAAATTTTAATATCTCCAAAAGTACACATATTTAAAATACTACTCTCATATGTAGATAAAATGAAATTGCAAACTTGTGCAACTACAAGCAGACCCATAGGCCAACCTTTAGACATTTTATATTGACCTTCAAAAGATGCAACAATGTTATCATTAAAATTTTTTAAAGAATCAACAATAAATTTTATCATATATTTACAAATACTTTTACTTTTTAATGCATGTTCAATTATTTTTATGGAATTCATTATATCAATAGATCCATACATTTCTGTAACATCCAATGAAGCAATAACATCATTTTCATCAATCATCAAATTTTTAATACTATTTACAAAGTCAAACAATGAAGCAATAGTATTTTCCCCAAATCCTAAAAAGTCTTGTAAAAGTTAACCAATATATTTAGAAGTCTGATAAATGAATGAACCACCAAAATCTATCATAACTCGCAAAGGATTACCTTTATGTAATTTTATATTTGCAAAAATACGAGGACATATAGCACAAGAAGGATATATCATATAGTATACATTATTACTTAAAATTTTATTTTTAGCACTTTTTAAAATATTGTTAACAAACTTGGTTTCTTTTTGATTGAAGATTATAATATGGATGGTCAAAGAATAAAATTTATTAACAATATTTTAAAAAGTGCTAAAAATAAAGTTTTAAGTAATAATGTATCCTATATGATATATAAAATATTGTTAAGTTGAAATATGGTTTTTACCCTGCATTGCATTGATTGAATAAATGATTTAGATTAGTTAGTTAAGTTATGCAATGCCATATCCAAGTATTGTGTGACTGCAAGTTATTACTTGGTGCTGAATGAGTTTGCTAATTTTTAACCAATAAGGATTCAAACAGGGTTTTTGGATATTCCTCAAAGAAGTAATGAATTGATACCCAAAGGGTATTTTGATTAGTTATACTAGTTCAAAACAAATGAAAAATGCCTAAGGAGTTCCGATCTTTTAAACAGCACTAATTAATATATATATGTATTGATACATATGTAGCAGGTGTACTCATATAAATGATGATGAACAAGAAATATTATAGTTACTGGGCGGACATATTAGCAATAGATTTATTAACTGATAAAGCCTTCAGAATGTAACATCATCATTCTTTTGATTAGAGTTTACTGACAAATCCTGTGACAATGTAGATAAAACACCTTCATCAATTATATACTGTGAGGCACTTCTCATCATCAATATCTGTGCTTATAAACTTCTAAATATTTCTATCTTTAATATTTATAGCTATTTCTATCTTTAAGATCACATTCAACTTTTTTCCTATCTCTTTTCTTCATATCTTCTATAGATACAATATTTGTCTCTAACTACACGACCAATTTATCTCCTCTTCATAAGTGTCTCATTTTTTTTTCTTACTATTTTCAATATATCCACATTTCTGATCTTTTTATTCTCTTCCAAATCCACTTGTTTTAAATACTTTAGATAATGTATATTTTTTGTTGTAGGTTTTGAAAGAAAGGAGCCATTGGGATAAAGAAGCCAAATCATTTTTGACTCGCAGACTTCGAGTGATTGAAAACCAACGCAAACGTACTGACATTATTCCTTCCAAAAGAAAAGGCAGTCTTCCTAACATATTTGAAAATTTAAATCTCAGAATATAAAATATATCTTTAAATTATGAAAAATATACATCTATTATCTAATATTTCAAATATATAACAAAGAATATTATACATATGTATTGTATTTATACATTTAAGTATTATAAAAACAAATTTTATTTATTTTTATTTAATGCATAACATTTAGTATTGTGTGTCATGCCATCTTGAGTTCTATAATCTTATTAGATAACTCGATAAAGATTTATGTATTGTGTTGGAGTATTCAAGATGATTGAAAGATAAACTGAATTATTAAATGTTTAAACATCTATTAGAAGGGCATATCTCTTTCACAAATAAAACAAGTTTTTCTTGTCATATTTTTACAAAAATAAAATTTCTCTTTTATATTGAATATGTGATTTAAAGTTTAACATTATAAAAAAAAATTTAAATCATGATCAATTGTTAATATTATTTATAATAATCGCATGTCATCTTTTTAATTAGCCAAACTACTCTCAATATTCGGTTCTTTATGAAATATATGCTTAAAACTATCTCCATTTTTTGCAAGCTTCTAAAAGCTGAAATCTTTTAGATGAAACAAAAGCATGCAGTGTGTGTATATACATTTACACATGCAGAAGAAAATGAATCCAAGATGTATATTAAATAAATATTAAATAGTTATACGTTTATATGTGTTGTACATACTGAAGTTAAATATTACTAGGATTTTAAAATATATATAAAGAGTGAAATAGGTTTTAAATAGCCATTAGAAAGCAAAGATCTATTCTAAACCCATTATAGAATAACCCATATCAGCTTTATTTACCGGGCTTTTCATTTTTCCAGATATTTTTCCATTCTTTTTTTATCATTTATCTGATAATACATAGATAGGTTCTTACAACTGCAAATAATTTTTAAGTGAAGGAAAATTGGAAAAATAACTATCTAATATTAAATGTGGCATTTTGTGAAGTTAGAAGATGTAATGACAAAAATGGACAAGTACTTTACTACACAGATACAAATATTGAAAACATAAATAGAGTGGGATTTATTATAAGTGATGAATAATAATGTGGAGATTTCTGGTGCATCACAGAGGCAAGATTAGTTAGTTGTTTAACTTAATGGAAGATACCAAATGCAGGTTTATGCACCAATAAGTTCTCATCGGGTTGAAGAAGTAGATTTCAAACCAAACAACATTTAAAAATGATCATAAGAGATTTTAATTCTAGAATTGGTAAATAATTAAAAGATGGTCAAGTAAGTTTATGGTGATAAAAATGAGAAAGATGACACAAACTTGAGGAAGCTGCAGAAAAAGAAAAAATGTATATTATGAATCTTTCTTTTTTATAAATGCAAAACGAAAATGGATGGGGAAGCATCCAAATACAAATATGGCAGAATTGGAATATATTTTGATTAACAGAAAATATGTATTTTAAGATTGTAATATTCTTAATAAATTCAATACAGAAAATGTTTATTGAATACATGTTAATGCTAGAGATAAAATGTATTAAAAAAAATAATATTCATGGTTGATATTCCTAATCTTCAGAAACTTTCCAATAAATTTAAATTAAAACTTGCAAATTGTTTTAACTATTAAAAGCTTTTGAAGATGGTTCAAATTTAAAGAAAATTAATAGGAAAAATAAGAGATATGTCATTAAGAACTGCTTGAAAGATATTTTGGCACAAAAAAGCAGTCGACCAGGAAATTTTCTACTGAGACAAGATAATGTATGAAGTAAAGAAAGAATGTAAAAATGATTAATTAAGAAAAATATATAGTCTTGTTAAATGATATGAAAAATAGTTACTGACAATGATATAAGAAAATATAATTATGAATTAGCAAGGAAGCTATAGAAGAGAAAAGTCTCAAATGTGAAAAACCTCTTGATTTTGAAAGAAAACATTTTTACAATAAGAAAAAAAATGTGAATATTACTTTAAAAAAAGTGATGCTATCATGAAATCTGTGGAAAAGTTCTATAAAATATATATATAACAACAAAAAAAGAAACTATCCTCTATGGGTATGAGTTCTTTGGAATTGCCCAGCATTTTATATAAAAAAGTGAGGTGTGCAAATAATTCTATGAAAGATAAAGATTCAGTAGAAGCAGGTGAAGAAATATAAAAATGATTGATAAAATTATATACCAAGTGACTATATGATAAAAATGAACCAGGTATTTGGAAAAATGCATTAATATATCGCTATTTTAAAAAATAATGATAGGATATAGAAATTACAGGCCTATCAGTTTTTATTTTATACAAAATTTTTACTAAGATAATTGCAACTCATCCACAGTGAATTTTGGATATTAACTGACTAAAAGAATTAACTGGATGTAAGTGGTTTTAGCACAATGAATCATATCTAAATATTGAAAGAAGTTATAGAAAGGATGTTTCAGATTTATAGATTATGAAAAAGAATTATTTCTACAATGATTAAAGCATTATCATTATGATTATATTATATAGTTACACTAAGAAGACCAACATTGAGAAAAGTGTAAGGCAAGATGATTCCATATCTCCAAAACTTTTTACCGCTATTTTATGAGTTAAAATGGGAAGTTAAAGGGATGAAAATAAATAGATATTATTTAATTTTTCAGATGATGTGATTGTTTTTGCAAATAATGCTTCAGAACATCAGGAAATGTTGCCAGGGGGCAGGGATGATGGTGTCCAGAGCGGTTTTAATCTCTCTGTTACCTTAGATGTGTCAACTTATACTTAGTATAACACATGATGTAAGCATGTAAATTCAAAGATTTAAACCAAGACAATAAAGCTTTTGAAAAAAAAAAATGTTGCAAGAGTTAGCAGATGAAAGTAATAGAATAGGATTAAAGATAAATGCTAAAAAGACTAAAGTAATGTTCAACTGATTTTTTTCAAAAGAATAAAATAACAATTGATAATGATAAATTAGAAAAAAAATAACTACAAATACCTTGATCAATATATAAATCTACAGGTGGAACTATAATGAGGGAAATTAAATTTGGAATCTTTTTGGTAGAAATAATAATAAAAGGGGAAATGCCTATGAGTTTGAAAAGAATCGTTTTAAATAAATGTGATTCCAAGACTTGAACACATAACAGAAAATGATGTAAAGACATCAAACCATTCAACAAAGTATGGAGATATATATGTTAGAAATGACAAGAAGGGATCAAAAACAAAATACATGAGTGAGAGAACAAACAAATATTGCATACATCATTAAAAGGGTGAAGAGACTGAAATGAAACAAGGATGATCATATTATTAAAAAAGATTATAGTAGATGGATAGTTGAAATCTTAATACAGATTCCAAGAGATTATAAAAGACATGGAAAGAACCCACACATGAGATAGATGAATAAGATAAGCCAGCTTTCTGATATGTGCCGAAAAGACTAAAGATAATAAAATTGAATTCTACTTGGAGATTTTCAACCTACAATGGACTGATAATGATTGAAAATGGTGATAATGATGATCTGTATATTTTATTACAAATATATTTGTTTTAAACTAACTTAGAACATAATAATAGTATTTATATAGAAAATCAAGCAACTCCCTTCTCATTGAAAAAGGAATCAATCTTGTATCCTTTTCACTGGAAAATTACAGAGTGCAATTCACATTGTATTATGAATTAATTTGATTGTTATATACTTTTTTCAAATTAATGTTTTCTCACTATATATATTGAACTGGGTGGAGTCATAGATCATATGTGAAACAGAATCTAACATGAACTTTTAACTCTAATAAAATCTAAACTTGTGGAAGCAAACTTGTAAGACTTACTTTTATACAAAAAAAATGATACAATTATTTATTAATTCGATCTACACCAATGCAATTTAATTATTGCACCACCATGGTCCCTTAGGCAGAGATGTATAAAATATATATAACTAACCATATTTGAAGAACATAGATCTTCTCGGTTGCAGAATTCAACACCTATCATTAAAAGCACTTGTTTGTTTCAGAGTAAACTCCAGTCGCCAGTTAGCTACAAAAACTAATGTGCCCTGAATGATAGCAAACTAATTCAACACCTAAGAAATCCCAACTGGCTCAATCAAAAGGATAATATAATACATTACTGCTTTAATTAGTGGTAAAAGAATTGACTAACAAACATTAAGTTTTAAAGACAATTTATTTTAACTAAATGATTACTGTTATAATTTTAAATTATTATTATAACTTCTTAATTAACCTAACAATGGTATTTTATGTAATGACCACACACATACTCTTAATTTATAAAATAAAATATAAGATATCACAAGCATTAAATAAATACATGAAATTAATATAAGATATCACAAAGCATTAAATAAATACACAACATTTAAAAACACGCATAACAATAGTTCATTTTATGCATGTTATAGAGTTAATTTGCTTTACTGATTCTGGATGCTTCAAATTATTGCAATGGCTCAATTAATATCAGAAATGGAATAAGAAAATGTTTTTTATTACCTATAGGATTTTGGATGTTGAATTCTTGCTTTTTGCTGCTTCACGTGAGTTTTTCCAACTGGTTGGATTTTAAGATTATGTGGAGATTCCTATGATTGCTATTTCATAATACTATTATTTAAGACAGATATCTGTGGCAGTTTCAAGTTATTAGGCAGGCATAACATTTATCAGACAGATTGCTGGTATTCCATCAGACTAAGGCTAAAGTCTGGTGTATGCTCCGGTCGACTGTTAACACTGCATTTTTTAGATACATGAAAAACACTTTCTCTGGATATGTAACAAGCCTGACTGAAGACTGTAAAACTGCTTGAATGATGACAAACTTAATATTTATGTGATAACCTGTTGTCATTTTTTCAATTAGTTTCTATACCT
This sequence comes from Epiperipatus broadwayi, assembly GCA_028023455.1. Classification (NCBI taxonomy): domain Eukaryota; kingdom Metazoa; phylum Onychophora; class Udeonychophora; order Euonychophora; family Peripatidae; genus Epiperipatus; species Epiperipatus broadwayi. Next base: position 37,710 of record JAQFVV010007906.1, read on the forward strand.
GCCAGCTATATCGTTGAAAATTCGTCCACTGCTTTTGATTAAGATTTTGATACGATTTTAATTTAATTAATCCTGTTTTTAATTAGTTGCCATTATGAATTCATTTCTTTTATGTAGCTTGCCAGTATATACAATCTTTGAGGGACATATAAACCTTCATTTATTTTTAATGTTTTTACCACACACACATTTATTTTATCAACACGCACACATTTTAGTATTCATTTATGTTTACAATCTTATTTATTTTAAATAAATGAAAAGATTTTTTTTTTTAGTTTTAATTTTTTTTTTTTTCCTTTAATAGTTTAAGCAAAACAAAAGTATTTTTACTTTCATGTAAAAGATGTATTTCTTAAACTTTTATAGTTTTAACTTTTGTAAGTTAAACCTTCTCCCCCTTTCAATTACTCTTTAAACTTTTATAGATTATTTTCTTTTATTTTCAAATGAGATATTTTAATTCAGTTATTTACAGACAACTTGTTGATTTTATTAATCAAGTTTAAAATTTTTTTAGTAATTGTAAACAACAATTTTAATGAGGACTGCTCAGTAGCAGTACAATATGTATACAGGCACACACACACACAAAGTTAAGAGTTAAAAAAAGAGAATGTACAAACGCTAAGTTAACTGAGAATTGTGCTTAGAAAATTTTGAATCGATTTGAAAAATATCCAATTTTTAACAAATTGTTGTATGTGACTTGTTGAATGCCCTACCTGTCTATTAAAATAAGTTCAGTATTTCTACATACAAGTCTGCTTTCTACCTGAAAAACTTTAGTCTTGAATTCTTAAGTTTGATAATTATCCAAGATATAAGTTGCTGAAAATTTTCCTTCTATCTTGGATTGATATGAGATTTTAGTTTTTTGAACATTAATTGATAAAGTCTTTATAATTGCCTTAAACATTTTTTATAGCTCATCCTCAGAGTTGACAATAATATAATCATCAGGTCAAAGCCAAAAAGATTAAGTTATTGCTTTTGTTTTCAGTAAGTTCAAATTAAAAAACCCTCTACAATTCTCTATCAAATCTTAATGTCACCATTATGAAACCAATTGTGAAATGTTCCTCTGATAGAGAAAATAAAATTTTCATTTTAAATCCTTCATACTTATTATCTCCACAAATTAAACCACTAAACATCACATGATCACCATTCTTTATGCTTACACAAGCTGTCTACACAGAGGCTAAACTCTCCACCTAGTACCACCAATAAGTGCAAGCCAAAATAATATATGCAAGAAGGTTTGTGCATAAAATCCCTATCTAGTGCCAACTCATTCAATATCGCCAGATTAGTTTCTAGCTTGTAGCTTTCATCAGTGAGGAGACATGTATCTGAGGGCATTGCATCTAAATCTTAGGATGTAATGCAACCCTCCAGCAGCCACCTTTTACATTATTAGCTAGAAACTAGTCTGGGGATATTTGATGAGTAGGCACTTAGATGGAGATTTTATACACAAACCTTGCATCCATTGATTACTCTGGTTTACACTTAGCGGTGTTATTGTATGAAGAGTTTAGACTCTGTGTAAATAACTTGTCTAAGCATAAAGAATGGTGATCATGTGATGTTTAGTGGTTACACCCTGCCCAATAGGATTATGGTGGCTCTGGGTTATTAAAGAATCAAAGACACCAAAAAGTATGGATGCTGAACTGAATTCAGATCTATACAACCATACAAGCTAATGAGCTTGAAAACATTTTTGTGTTTTCATTTTGGACTCAAAGCTTTATAGTTGGCTATGACTTCTTGAGGGTTGCCTTAGCTCCTAAGATCTAGGTGCAGTGTTCTCAGATCCAAAGTTCCTCACTGACGAAAGCTACAAGCTAGAAACTAGTCTGGGGATATTGGATAAGTAGACACTAGTTGGGGATTTTATGCATAAATCTTCTTGCATCCATTGATTACTCTGGCTTGTACTTAGTGGAATTACTATATGGAGAGATTAATCTCTGTGTATTTCCACAAATGATGCATTCTTTACAATCATTCTATAGCAGCTGTTTATTAAGAATACAGCTAGATAGAAATTAACTTTTTTTCAAATTTTGCCCCAAATCTCGACTTAAGGGAAATATTTTGATCTAATTAATATAAATAAATACATTAAAATGCATCTTTGCTAATAACACTGTTCTTGTATTTATTGTCAAGTAATGCCATGACTATTGTGTTTCTTTATTCTCTAAAATCATGCAGTCTTCACAACTTTTCATCTAGAATCAGCAGCAATTCAATAATATCGATGAGAATAATAACTTTCATAATAAGTACAGCAGTTTTCTCATATATTGTATCTTCAGAAAAATCCAAAATGAAAATAAACATGAAGACATCTCAGTCCAGGATTGATCTACCAAGCGTTTGACCTTATGAACTTTTGCAATCAGTTATGCAGTATACCATGTATGAAAACAGTATCATGAAACCATGTAAACTTTGTATGAAAACAGTATCATGAAACCATGTAAACTTTGTATGAAAACAGTATCATGAAACCATGTAAACTTTGTATGAAAACAGTATCATGAAACCGTGTAAACTTTGTATGAAAACAGTATCATGAAACCATGTAAACTTTGTATGAAAACAGTATCATGAAACCGTGTAAACTTTGTATGAAAACAGTATCATGAAACCGTGTAAACTTTGTATGAAAACAGTATCATGAAACCGTGTAAACTTTGTATGAAAACAGTATCATGAAACTGTAAACTTTGTATGAAAACAGTATCATGAAACCGTGTCTTGTATGAAAACAGTATCATGAAAACATGTAAACTTTGTATGAAAACAGTATCATGAAACCGTGTAAACTTTGTATGAAAACAGTATCATGAAACCGTGTAAACTTTGTATGAAAACAGTATCATGAAACCGTGTAAACTTTGTATGAAAACAGTATCATGAAACCGTGTAAACTTCATATGAAAACAGTATCATGAAACCGCGTAAACTTCGTATGAAAACAGTATCATGAAACTGTGTAAACTTCGTATGAAAACAGTATCATGAAACTGTGTAAACTTCGTATGAAAACAGTATCATGAAACTGTGTAAACTTCGTATGAAAACAGTATCATGAAACCGTGTAAACTTTGTATGAAAACAGTATCATGAAACCGTGTAAACTTTGTATGAAAACAGTATCATGAAACCGTGTAAACTTTGTATGAAAACAGTATCATGAAACCGTGTAAACTTGGTATGAAAACAGTATCATGAAACCGTGTAAACTTTGTATGAAAACAGTATCATGAAACCGTGTAAACTTGGTATGAAAACAGTATCATGAAACCGTGTAAACTTGGTATGAAAACAGTATCATGAAACCGTGTAAACTTGGTATGAAAACAGTATCATGAAACCGTGTAAACTTTGTATGAAAACAGTATCATGAAACCGTGTAAACTTTGTATGAAAACAGTATCATGAAACCGTGTAAACTTTGTATGAAAACAGTATCATGAAACCGTGTAAACTTTGTATGAAAACAGTATCATGAAACCGTGTAAACTTTGTATGAAAACAGTATCATGAAACCATGTAAACTTCGTTAATAAAATTTTTTGTTTTAAAAAAAAAACATGAAGACATCTAAATAAAAGTATAATAGATATGGATTATATGTTGCCAAACAAAAAATATGTATTTCAAGTCTAAAATATGCTTAATAGATTTATACACAGAAACTGATCACTATTAATATGGTAAGATTTAATGCAAAGCTAAAGAGACAAAGATTATTTTAAAAAAAAAAAAACAATCTTCTCAATTAATATTCCTAATCTTCAAAACTACTTTAATGAATTTAAACTAAGACTTTTAAATACTTTTAAAATATTTCACATTTGGATGAAATTATTTAGAAGATAATTAACTAACAACTGGCACAAAATAGCTGTAATTTACTAATAAATTTTCAGCCGAGATAAAGCAATGTATGGGGGGGAAAAGGTTTATGAAAATATTTTTAAATAATCCATTTAGACAACTTAAATTTGTAGACTGATTTAATATATAAGGAAGTACTTTTAATGAAAAAGTGAGGCGAAATTAAATATACAGAGTAGAAAACTCCAGAAAATGATAGTTATTATCAAATAGAAATTGCTGACAAAATGATTATCAAATATTAAAATGATAAATCAGATGATTAAAAAAATACATTATTGATTTTTAAAAATGGTAACAAAAAGGACTATAGGAATGGCTAATCCATGATTTCTCTATCAAATTTTTATAATTTATAAAATTTTGACTAAAATCTATATACTTACAAATAAACTTTCTACAGCAAAATTTCAACAAGCATTTTGGCATTGATTTAAGCTTCAAAGCATCAAGAAATATTTCCAGAATATTATTCAATTTTGAACAATATCACAATGCTTAGATTATAAGATTAGTAATGAAAAGAGCATCCAGAAGAATGATTTAATCTCTCTCAAACTTTTTACGGCAAATGATTTATGCATTAAAATGAGAAATTAAGAAAGCAAAAAATAAATGTAGTATATATGTCATTCGAATTCAATGTGATTGTTTGCAAAAACAATACTTCAAAAATTCAGAAAATGCTACAAAACCTTTCAAATGAAAACAAAGAAATAAGACTAAAGATAAATACTAAGAAGAATAGAATAATGTTCCGTAGTTTTTGAAAAGAGAAGAAAGACTAATAGTAAAAAATTAGAAAACGTTAACAACTATAACTATTTTGGTCAGATGATATTGGGTGAAATTACTTATAAAATTAAGCTTGAATGAAATGGATTTTTGACACAATAAATTAGTGTTAAAAAAGGATATAGCCTATAATCTTGGGAAAAAAATTTTTTTTTAATATATTGTGACAGTAATTACTTAAGCAGATAAAACTTAAAAACTCTTAGTACAAGAGAAATACAAAAGTTTCCAGCTCACATATGAAATAAGACGAGGTACATAAATCACACTTTTGAAAAAATCAAATGGCTGAAATGAAGTTGAATAGGGGTTTTTTTTTAATATAACAATGAATATGTAATAATTTTTAAACTGAATCCCAAACAGTAGTGTAACTAGAAAAATTGAGCCCAAAGGCAGAAATCTTGGACATTTCAAAATAAGTTTACATTTTCTTATATAACAACAATCTATGGAATAAATTTAGAAATTGTTTTCATGTGAATATATTTTAAATGCCTTGCTATAGATTTTCAAGTTTATGGGACCCTGGACTGCATGGATCCACAGGCATTGCCTTCCTTTGTGTTTGATAATTACACCGCTGAACCCAAGAGTTTGTAAAATACCTAGAAAGAGATCATATGTAAAATGAATGAATGAAAAAGCTTACAGGAATGACATGGAAAAGAAAAATTATAGTTTAAAAAATTGAATTAAACTTAAGATCTTTGTTCTGAAGGATATAATAATTATTAAAAATGATTATGATTGAATTATGAAGCTCTATATTTAGTTTATTAAATAGGTAAACAGAGAATGCCATAGGTTTTTAAAAAGTCACATAATATAAACATGGTTAGAAACCAATCAGAATTTTGTTTAGTGATTTCAAGAATATACTTGCGATTATGATCAATCTTCTTTTTAATCAAACGCAATTAAATTCTCTAAATTATATTTCCATTCATTCTTAAAATTTTTAAATATTTTTTTAAATGAAACAAATATATGTCAATAAAATGTAAACAAAATAATGCACGGAATCTTTTTTATTTTAGCTATAAAATAAATTCTTTCCCGAGTAGTCTCAGTATATTGGAATTCACGAGTGATAATATGGATGAATTTCCAGAATATTGTTATGATAAAACTATTGCAACTTTAGACTGATTTGATTGGACAGCCTGGAATAGTTTTCTGGGATTGCAAGTATTGAAAATAAATAATGGAAAAATATTTTCTTTCATTTTTAAACATTTTAAATTACAAATATATTTATTATATTTAAAATGTTTTACTTTAAACCCAAGTGATTATTTTTTCAGATTATCTTCAAATAGATTTATGGAGGTAAATTAACTGCCAATCTATTTTCCTTTAAAAATAGAATAAAAATAAAAGAATTTTCCTGATAACTTTTATAAATTTTGTATTTGACAGTCTGATCTTAATCATTTTTTAAAAATTAAAGTTTAATTTTATATTCTATATTTCTGAAATTTTTTATTATTAAGTATGTATTTAAAAGTGTAATGCTTTTAGTAATAACAGGGAAAACTCTCCATACAGTAGCACAGGGGTCCCCAATCCTATGCCCGTGGGCGCCATGGTGCCCACAGACCCTTTTATGTGTGCCCGCCACTATCCAAACACGATAAAAAATTATTTATCTGATAGAAATAAATTTAGTTTTTGAAATTTCTTATAAATTATTGTATTATATTGTAAGCAAATACCATTGTAGGACATACTATACTTTTACAGCGTAAAAATATAAACGTTAATTATATGTTAAAGTTTTATTTTTGAAATAAATATTTTTTAGTACATTATGTGTATTATTAACAATATCCAACTATAAATTTACATTGAAAAAATAAATCGTGCCCGCCACCTGGTTGAAAAAATAAATGGTGCCCGCCACCTGGCTGGTATTATAGAATGTGCTCTTAAGTGCGAAAAGGTTGGGGACCCCTGCAGTAGCACCACTCAGTACAAGCCAGAGTAATCAATGGACACAAGAAGGTTTAGGTTTGTGCATAAAATCCCTATCTAGTGCCTACTCGTCCAATATCCCCAGACTAGTTTTTAGCTTGTGGCTTGCACTGAGTGGTGCTACTGTATGGAGAGTTTTGCCTGTTTTAACAGCTTGAGCAAGCATGAGAAATGGTGATCATGTGATGTGACTTAGTAATAATCAAGTACTATTAGAAAATGAAGTAAGTTTTAAAGTAAAAATAATTTCAGATTTAAATATTTTAAATTAACATTTTTAAAATTAACTTATTGATAAATAAAAGAAAATTAAATAATTAGCTATTCTATAGATTAAAAATTTAATTATCACCACTTTTAATCATTACAAATCCATTTCAGAAGTTCAACTTTAATCTAGTTTCTTTCACCTATAACTTTTTTTTTTTACATAACACCATGTGGTTTTTTTCTAGTCTTTGATGATCTTTTGAATACTAGTTTAAAACTTCAACTGATCATCACTTCTATTAACAATATATCTAGTCTAACTTTATTTCAGTCTTTTAATTATTTCATTGGTGTTAATGAAATATCTTTGTTCTCTTATTCACTAAACATTACATGATCCCCATTTCTTATGTTTGCTTTTAACTGTTATTAAAACAGTTTTAATAACAGTTAAGAGCAAGCATAAATGAGCATGTAATGTTTATTGACTTAAAACCAATCCTGCCTAATAGGATAGTGGTGGCTATGGTTATTAAAGAACCAAACGCCCCCAAATGTGTAGGTACTGAACTGAGTTCAGACCTATATGACTATATAAGCTGATGAGCTTGGATTGAAAATATTATGGTGTTTTCGATTTAAGTCTCATAGTTTTGTAGTTAAGTAGAGATAAAAAGTGGCTGCTGGAGGTTTGCATTAGATCCTAAGATCAAGGTGCAGTGCTCTCAGATCCAAGGTTCCTCACTGACAAAGGATGCAAGTCAGAAACTAGTCTAGGGATATTGGATGAGTAAGCACTAGCTAGGGATTTTATGCACAAGCCTTCTGGCATCCATTAATTACTCTGGCTTGCACTGAGTTGCAATATGTATAGAGTTTTGCCTGTTTTCTCTTATTCACATATTTAAATTTCTATACTGCTCTTCTGTTAAGTGTCCTAGTCTCAGATCTATAGATAAAATCAAGTAAAATGCATCTATAAAAAAAAAAATTTTTTTTAAATACATAGTCAAATTTCATTTTAGTATTAAAATATTTCTATGTTTATAATCATTAACTTCTAATTCATAATTATCAATCTATATTTTCTTCTCTGAAAATCCTTTGAACACTATTTTAATCTTTTTAGTATTTATCTATAGTTCTATTTTCCTTCATGTAATATTCATTTAAACTTCCAAATCACTATTTGTAAAAAAAAAACCCACAATATCTAAAAAATGTAGATGATTTAAATAAGATCAATTTTATTATCGTCTCATTTTAATCTAAAAAAGACTTTTTATAAAACTGCCGTAAAATGTTTTGGAGCTATCAAATCACCCGATCAGACACTTTCTCAATGTTAACTTTAAGGTTATCATGTTATCTAATCATTGATATTGCATTATGATATTCTTCAGAATATAACTCTTAGTCCATATTTTGTTTGTTGTAAGTTTTGTTCATTGTAGAAATGCTTTTAAAATGGAATATCTTTTTATAGTCCACAAATCCAGAGCTTGATAGCAACTCGTATTCATTGTTTCCATCCATAACTTTCTTTAATGGGTGATGAGACCCACTATACTAAAACCACTTAATTTTGAGTCCAAAGTTTGTTATAAATGAGTTATAATTATGTTGGTAAAGATTTTATATAGAACTAACAGAAAATTGATAACTTTGTAGCTACTGATTTTTTAAAAAATTAAATATCACTTTTACAATCATCCAATGCATTTTTATCATTTAGATATTTTGTATATTGTTTTAACAAGCTACTCTTTAGTTTAAGATATCAATAATAATTCCATCACTTCCTAAAATTTTCCTCAATAGATTTAATTGCCTTTTTCATTAAAAATGCTAGCCAGTTCAGACATTGGAATTATAGGCATTACTTTGTTTTCTTATTCTTTGTAGGATTCTTCCATACATTTCATGATGTTACCTCTCACTTTAATAATGGTTCCAACTTTTCTTTTTATTGCTGGAACAATTTTCCTTCTAGTAACAAAATATTTTATATTTTTAAGATTTTATTCTCATTCTATAGGCTTCCTTGCCAATATGTAGTTATATTTTTTATGCATTATTAATTCTTTTTCATGCCATTTTACATCTTCCATATATTCAATTCATCTTAATAGATTATTTTTAAATATTCTCATGTTTTTCTTTTCTTTATGCATTGGTTTATCTCATGTGAAAATTATTGTTGTGTCTAAACAATTCTATTACCATTACCTAGAAATGCTAACATCAGCCAAAGGCAATTTTTCTAAACACAAATTAAAAAAAAAAAAATCAAACTTTAGAAAATGATTTAATATGTTATGACTTCATCTTTTTTATTTTGTTTGTTTTCTGCCCTTTTTTGGTCTTTTAATGTTATTAGTTAGATTTACACATATCAAATTGTCTGCATTTAATGATTATTACCAGTTACTTATTATGCTAGAACAGACATGAGTAAGACATGTAATGAAGTCTAACAGTTGACCATTAAGAAATATTGGAGTGACCATCTGAATTAAAAAATAAGAAATGGTAACCATGCTATATTATGCCAGATTTATGTAACTGTACATAAACATAATTTGAATACGTATACAGCTACTACAAATGAGAATCAGCTTTTCACAATCAAGATAGTTGTGTATAGTCAGGCACTTAATAATGAATGAGTCAGATAATATGTGCACATTTGTCCAAAAATGCATGATGATGCATGCATCAATTATAATTCATCAGCCCAAATACATTCATTGCACAATGCAGATGTAATCAGATGCATAGAATACATTCAGTCAGTTGCGAGTTGATATCTATGTTATTCACTGGGACAAACACACAGATTTAATTCATCAGGAAATATTAGCATTTTATCCATTTTTTAAGAGAGGTATAATATCTGAAACAATTGCAAAGAAAAAAAATTGTTTTTCTTCACAGTGATGATGTTATGCATGTCATGTGAGTGAGACACTTCCAATAACAAGCATTGAAAGATATTTTAAAATCATGCAAAGTATAAGTGATAGACCATTATATTTGGAGAAAAATAAAGAAGTAGTCCTTGCTCTGTAAAAGTATACCCAGCCTTAATTAGAGGTTATCCCAGCCCAGATATAAACTTTACCTCAGTTTATATTTTATTTTGTATATGTGTACATTTTATATAAATAAATACATTTGTTTTTATTTAACACATATTTTTCTCTAAAATTATACATTGCATTCTTCAGTAGAGAATTTTAAATAAGTATGAAAATAGTGCATTTCAAGGCAAAGGCCTCTCTGACAACCCTTCATACAGAAGCAATGAAGGAGGAAGCAAGACTCATCAGACTTAGCAATGAGGATCTGAGCATTTTCCATATTGGGTTGTTAACTAGATTGATTATGAACAGCTGAGAGAAAATTCCTAAGTCTCTTGAACCTGAGACAGATATATAGTAGATGGATGTGCTCTATAAAATAATTTTTTAATAAGCAATTTTCAAGGCTTCCTTCGGGTAATAAAATTGATCATCCTATTTTTGTCTGTAATACACTTCTTAAGAGAATTTCATGCTATTATTTCCAATAGGTTTGGGCTAAATTTTACTTTCGAACCAATATATGGATTAAAGTTTTCAGAAATAAAATGTGGAATTTTATTATTATTGATAACAATAACATTTCCCAACAAAGAACAAAATCTTTTTTTGAATTTCTACTAAGATTGTGATATAAGAATTAGCAAATAGGGCATATATACTATTGGGAAAATTGATATTAATACCACTAGTACTTTAGTGAAGTATCTAGAAGTTCTAAGAAATAGATGATAATCTAGTTAAACTTCAAAGTGTATTTAGTATCATGCACTTTTTTTAATGTGATGATACAATTTTGTAATAGAACTCAAATCCATTTACTTATTTAATTAAACTTATCTCTGGAAGATAAATTTCATTATGAGTATATATGTAACATAGATCTTGGCAATTCTTTATCTACAAATGTTTTACATTCAGATCTTGAAAAGTCCACAACAAGCAAAATGTGTATATTTTATGTACATTAGATTTAGAAAGAAAAAATACCAATATTACTTTAAAAAGCTATCAGTCGGGATAAATTAATTCAATTTTGAAACACAAGACATATAACCATCTTTTCTGGATCGTTCTATATTTAAGAATGAAAGAGTATTCCTAAATAAAGGTTTAAAAACATTAAATTTATATGCTGAATGCAACTTCAGTCCCAAGCAAACTTATTATTGATTGTAATCTATTGAACCTTTTTTCCCACTTTTATTAGCAAATATGACTATTCACTTGTACTTTTTGCCTTTTCTTGTAGAATTGTAATTCAGCATAATCACTTAGGAAAAAAAAATAAGAAAAGCTTAAATTGGAATGTTTATAAGCTTAGTATAGTATGCTAAGCATGCAATCAATATCTCTAAAATAATATCATAACTGCAAAGTAGAGATGGATAGTGTAATTTAAAGAGTAAGTAAATGGTATATAAATGAGTGGGTTTAAATGAACTACTTTTTAGGAGAGGGGAAATAGAATTCTTTTTTGGTTAATGGCATTCATCCTATCCCCCCTCTCTAAAAGTGGTACATTTAAACCCACTCATATACAACATTTACATACTCCTTAAATTACACAATCTGCCTCTACTTTGTGGCTGTATTGCTAAGATTATAATATTGTTTTAGAGATGCGAAAGCATGTTCAGCATATTATATTAAGTATATAAACATTCCAGTTTCTTTTATTTTTTCACTTTCAAAGTGATTATTTTGAAATATGAGTAGTCTAATAAAATCCATAACTAATTTAATAATCTTTAAAATAAATTCTTTGTCTTTGCAACTGGCTATTTCTTTCTTTTTCAGTTACCTGGCTTATATTTATCCATTTTATCTTTTATATATTTTTTTACAATTTACTTTCATGTGTATTTTGAAATTTTATATATATTTTTTTTTTTGAGAAAGTTCTTTCATATTTTAACTTTAGAGTTTTATAATTTTTTCCCATATTTGATATTTAGATCATTTGTTTATTTTTTGAGTTTTTTGAATTCCTATTAAAGTTTTTTTAAATTTTCTCTTGTGTTTGTTTCTAAATTTTATCTAGAGATTCTTGGAAGGTTTTTTAAAATTCTTTAATTTCTTCCTTTATTTTATTTTGAAATTCTTTTAAGTTCTTTTATTTCTTGTTTCAGGGACAGTAATTCTATTGTAGAATCATCTTTACTCAGCAGAATTGAATTCTAGTTATAATAAAACTTACCATTAAATAATAATAAAGGAAATAAATAACCAGTAGCATAAACAATTTAATTGAAAAGCTAAAATAGTGAATCTATTAGTTTCCAATAGGATCAGAGATGTTGCTATAGAGAAGTCCATTTGAAAAGATAAGACAATCAATATAAAAAATCTAACAGACATTGACCAGCATACCTGCATGATGCAAGGCACCTGTAGACTGGAAGTACTCTGTATATAAAATGTTATCTATATATGTTTATATTATAATTATGTATAATGAATATATTTCTTTCTAGAGTTGTGTGTTATTCTTAAATGGCCAGGGATTATGCCCAAACATATTACAATATAAACAATATAATTGGTGCTGTCATGATAGGATTTTACCCTTATAGGTTGTTTAGAACACATCATTTATTTGAAAGAAAAAATTGACAGCTAACATTATTGTGTCATTAAAAAAAGAACATAAGTAGTTGCTCAGTTTCTGTAAAGAAAAAGTTGAAGAAAAATGGTGAAAATTGGTTTTTTGGAAGGAATTCAATCCCATCAAACCTGATAACCGCCAGTACCATGAATCAAGTCCACTTCTTCTCATTGTGCAATAAAATCAAAAATCATTATTAATGCCAGCTAGCAACTTTCAGCTATTCTTCAATGCGTGAACTTAGAAAATTTCACTTAGACTCTATACATCATTCTGAGCTAGATTCCAATTCAGCAAGGATATTTCGTGATATTTATTTGTCTGTATTCCTAACAGTTTTAACAATGTATAATTTCAAC
>JAQFVV010007907.1:0-27500 GCA_028023455.1 Epiperipatus broadwayi
GAAGTTCAAAGAGATATAAATGTGAGTGATATCGAAACTGACTGGTACAATATATATATATATATATATATATGTATATATAAGAATTGAATATTTGAAATTTTATTAAACTGCTGTGAAAAAGACTTAATGCTGATGTAAATATAATTATAAATTGGTAAGAAAAGTTAAAAAAGGAACAGAAATCTCAAAAGTATAAAATAACAACTTAAAATTAGAAGAAAAGTTGTTTCAAAAATAATAAAAAAATGGGAATTATTGTTAGAATGAATGAGAACATCTTAAAATGTATACAAGAAACTATTTAGTAATAAAGATTTGGAAAACAAAATGCTCTTTGCAACTATAATATCTCAATTTTTAAACATTTTTAAACAAGAGATGAGATATGTAATTGAATATATGAAGATTGAAAAGACTCCAGGAATTGATGTAATTATTATTGATACTTTTAAAAAAGCAGGTGATTTATTTAAAATTGTAGCCAATACTATATACCAACATCTGTCTAAATGATAAAGATGTACCAGGTGACTGAAAAATGATAAAAATGATATTGATATATAAGAAAATTAAAAGAGATTAAAGAATTTTACCAGTTCTATGTAAAATCATTACTAAAATAATTGCAAATTGCCTATACGTGACTGTACTCAAACGAACTAAGAAATAAACTGGATTTAGAGGTAATTTTAACACAGTTCTTCACACTCAAGTTTTGATGAAAGTTTAGAAAAAAACAGATTCTGAAAAAGCATTAATTTTATAAGTATTTTTACCATGATAAAAGCTTTAGATAATCTGAATATAAACAGGAATATTGTCATATTATGAAAAACATTCACCAAAATGCAATAGCAATGATTATATTACATGTTAATACTAAAAGGATTAATATTAAAAAGTGTATATAAATGATTATTCTTTATCTACAAAATATTTAAAGCAGTTTTACAAGAAATATTTTATTGATTAAAATGGACATCTAAGGAAATAAAAATAAGTAGTGGTTAAATAATACATCTACATTTTGCATATGATTTGATTATTTTTGAAAAAGCAAAAAAGTAGGACTAAAGATAAATGCCAAAAAAAGAACTAATATTCAATGTTTGTTTATGTAAAAAAAAATAAAGATTGGTAATCATGAATTAGAGGTTAGCAATTATGAATACCTTGACCATATTATTAGTACAGATAAATATAATTGATGAAATTAATTACAAAATTAAATTTGGTTAGAACGGGTTTGGAAGAAAAGGAAAGTTTTTAATAAATGAATTTTACCAATTGTTACATATTAATCTGAGACTTGGGACACTTATTGTAGAGCAGTATAGAGATAAATGAAATATGGAGAGAAATGTTGGGAATAGCAGGAAAGAGCCAAAAGAGAAATATGTACAAGGAAAAACAAATGTATCATTGACATTATTTATTGAAAGAATTAAGAAATTAATAAGTATTTCTGGAGATATTGCTAGGAGAAATCATAATATATGGATTGTTGAAGCTTTAAATTAAATTCTAAAAAAGTTTTATAAAAGATGTAGAAAGAGAACTCAGTAAGATGGATAGATGAGGCAAGAATGTCTACTTGAGTGATAAGGAAGAAAGAATTTATGGATAGGAGAAACAGTCTTAAATGCGGAGAGGTTTTTATTTTGTGATAATCAATAATAGTTGTAATACTGATATAATAAATAAAGAAATATCATGCTATCTATAATGAGAATATTAACAAGATATTAAATTTACTCAAAAATTAGCCAAAGTACATGATAGAATATGGGCTATTCAGGGCCAGATTTTAAAACTAATCACTGATTCATCAGCTGCACTGGAGTTTATATAACTATGGAAGATTAGTAGAGTGACAAATGTAACATGATTTCTGTAAGGTCTGCAAATTTTTTGGTGGATTTGTGCATAATTTAAGTCATAAATTATTTTTATTTAAAATACGTATTATAAATGAAACATTTTTTGAAATTATTTTTAAGTGGAAACACATAAATGCGTGTGTGTGCACGCAATATTGATAAGAACCGCGTTAGTGCGCAGTATGAAAAAATAATTCTAATGTTGTATGAATTTATACAACAATAGAAACATTTTTATATGCTGTTATGTAATGATTCTGTTAAATATATTTGTATGCGCATTTATTATATGTGATACACTTATACTTGGATTCAAGAAAGTCTCAAAAGACCGTGTTTCAGAGTATAACTGTTTATGCGAATGCAGAGGCTAGATATAAATAATAGGACATATAAAGATTTATATGATCAGTTGTAAAAATAATTGAATTTGCGCTCTACGTTGAAATTACATTTACTAAACCATTATTTACTAATGAGATTTGTCGTATAAACTTATTAAGTTTAATGCATTTTTTCTAATTAACTGATTTAAAACTAAACAATGATGAATCAATAAATGAGCTTAGCAAATTTTTATTTATTAGAAGTTACAGAGTAATCATATTTAAACTCTAAATTTTTGTATTTTTATTTTTTTGTTTATATATAGATATAATTTTTTGCAAAGAATAATAAAAAAAAAAATTGTAAGTAAAATTCTATTCAGTTGTCAAATGTACACTAATTGGATAAAATTGAAACTTTACCTTTTTAATGTCACTCTAACAAAGATTAAACAAAAAAGGAGAGCAGCATTGAGATAAAGAAGAGAAACTTAAAAAGATTTTTTTTCTTACATCAAAATTTAATTGGATAGAGAAATTCAATAAACAGAATCAACCAACTTACTGCTAAGGCTGTCGGCGATATGAATCAAAACATTACATATCTAAAATTTTTGAAGTAGTAAAAAAAATAATAAAGACAGATTAAATTAATTTCTAGATAGATATAAGTAATTGTTATTAATTTAATTAAAGAAACTGCTAGCTTATGAAAATGAAAATAATTTATTATTATTTTGCTGAATTTGGTTAAAAAAAGTATATAAGTTAATCTGTATTTTTTTAATTTTAAATATATATAAAGTTTAGCTTTTTAATCCAAAGACTCTAATAAATAATCTTTCTAATAACACCAGCAACAACATAATCCCATCTCAAATTCTTAATCACATGCTTCCAAGAATAGTTATCTTTACTCTAGAGCTATCTTCTTTAAATATGAATAATAATTGTACTTCAGATGCATATCAGGTGGTATAATGCTATCTTAATGTCTTGATTTCTTTCTTAAGCTTATAATAGATAACTCTAGAATAGAGTGAAAACAAATTATATTTTAATCACTGATCAAATCCATCTTGAAGGCATTGCACAAAGTATGAGTTAATCTAGACATGGATTATTTATTAACAAAGTTCATATAAAAACTGAACATAATTAAACTATTGCAATTGCTAAGATATATATGATTATACATCTATGTGAGAGTGTGTTTTTATATGTACATACTGTATATATTTCAGATTTAAAATCGTTTAAATGTCATACATTAAAAAATGTATATATATGCTTTCAGTTACCAAAAACAATTTATTATATATACAAATCATAAGTTTAATAATTTATAAAATATTCATTGCAGGAAAAAAAAATGATAGGAATGAAGCATTTACTTTTATGCTTACCAATTGTAGGTTTAAAGATGATTGATAATAGCATATAAGTGTTTTTAATTAGTTTTTATAAACTTTTGAAAAAAGAAAATGAATCATATGCATAAACACCCATAAAATAAAAAAATGTTTTTAAATAGTCCAATGTAGGACATAGGCATCTCTAATAACCCATCGCAAAAAAAACAACAACTATGAAATAAAAGCAGTACTCACTGTGACTGCTAATTGTTGAATAATGATTGTTTTTATTTCTGGATATATAATAATTAGATATCATTTATTGAATAATATTGGACAGTTCTCTGAATTGTTTCTAGACCAGCAACCTAAAAGACTTACATTAATATTTTCATTACTTAACAATGTAAACAATTTTATAGAAAAAACATTGTGTTTTAATTCACTCATTATTATTTTGGGAACCACAAGCTCATGGAAAAAAAATCACACACACAAAGTAGGATTGATAATATACCTAATATTTTATATATATTATAATAAATGACTTTAATTTCAGTGCAAATACTCAAAATTTAAAATAATATATTTAAGAAATAGTTTATAATAATTGCTTTCTTCAACTACAATTGGGATGTCTCATATCTTTATAATTACACTATATTTAACTTGAAATAAAAATGTAGGATTAGCAATTGGATTAATTAATTTAATGACACCCCACATTTTTATTTCAAGTTGAATATAAGACTTCAACTGTGGTTGAAGTAAACAATTATTGCACAGTATATAAAAGCATTTATTATAAAATATTTTATAAATATTATTTTTAATTTTTTTAGTATTAGAATATTTTTTGTAATAAAGAAAATCTTTCAGTCTATGTGATATTGTAAAGGAAATTCACAACCCATTTAAAAAATTTCCTGTATTATTTTGTTCATGAAAAAAGTGTTTTTTGTAAAAAAAAAAAAAAATCTTTAACAATCAAGAGAAATTAAAATTTAAACATCTTTTACAATCAAGAGACATTTCAATATTATTTTGTTCATGAAAGAAGTGTTTTTAAAAAAGAAAGTTTGAAAAAAAAAAGAAAATTGAAAAATTAATATTTGTTATTTCTATTTGAATTTATTGCAAGTGTTTGTATTTTTAGGTTTTCTTTAAAATAATATTATGTTCTCTCATAAGCAGCATTGAACAATTACTAAAACAATATCTACATATTTGACATCAGTTCCACTAACACCACCATAGTTAACAAATGAAGGAATCACCATAAAATATTTCATTGTCATACTACATTTTCATCAATGTCTAACCTATGAACAAAATTTGAAAAAAATCCACTTGATAAAATGTATAAAATTCATTTAACATATTTTTTCCTAAACAAACAGAGTTTATAAGTGAAATTTTTTTTTTTTTCATTTTTTATTATATTATATTACCCCATTATGGAATGAGTAGAATAGAATTTGTGATAAAGTAAAAAATAATTTTAAGTATTATAGTTATAAAAGTTTGGTGCATTGAGATTGTGAAAAAAATAAAAATAGTAATAAGAAGTAAGACATTTTGAAACTGAAAATGCAAGACAGAATTAAACTAAAAGCATTTAGAGGGCATAGAGAGGAAAACCCATTTAGATATCTAGAAAGGTTGGAGGATTGTTTTCATATATATAAAGTAGAAGAAAAAGAAAAAAGTAAGTACAGCAAGTAATTATTTAGAAGAGATGGCATGAAATTTGAAAACTAGGCATAAAAGCCAGGACAACTTATGCTAAGACATTAATGCATATATTTTGGAGCATAGAAAAACAAGAAAAGATGTGAAGGGACAGAGAAGTGGAATGAGATAGAAAAAAGAAAAAAGTAGGATATAGATATTTTTAAACAAATGGCAAACTTAAGAAACTTGATTGAATATCCTATGCCAGAATCCCAGATAATGAGAATAAAAAAGAAAAATATAAAAAAACAGATTGACTAGATATATAAGCAAAGGGTTAGAAAAAATCCTGGAAGAACTTAGAGATGGAGAAAACCTAAGGAAGAAAAAAAATCAAGAAGAAAGGCATCTTGAAGTTTTAAATGTAGTCATCAAAAAAGAAGAAAAGGTCCCAACAATGGCAAAATAGATTTGTCTGGGGATCCCATTAAAATACATGGTATCAAAATACAATCTCTGCTGGATTGAGGAAGTCAGATCTCTATAATTTTTAATAAAACAGTAAACCAAATTAAGATTCAGAAAGATGAAATTCAGGTGTTACTAATAAAAAAATCAGAAATAACCACTGGCAACCATAAAAGAGCAAAGCTGCATCCTACGCAAGTGTATATATAAATTTTAAATTGGAGGTAAAATAATACAACATTCATTATTATCAATGTCAGGGTTGATAAATGATATAACACTTGGGTCTGATTTCATGCATCAAATTGGGATAAAAATAAATTATGGCAATAATTCAGTAAGAATAGAAAATGAAAAAGTTCTGTTTAGTGATCATATCAAATGAGATAATAATAAGGTAGCATATATTGTAAAAGACTACATATGTAAAGGGATAAGGAATAAAGTAAATAAGTTCAGAGGGAGCAATACTAACTGTGGAAAACAACTTGTAGAGATATTACAGCAATACCACAAGTGTTTGCAACAAAACTGGGAATCACAAAAGATTAATTACATATACTGAATAAAATTAAAAGCTGAAACACATTTTCAGTGCAGTTCATACACAGTCCAGGGAAATATACAGATAAAATAAAGTCAAAAGTGACAGAAGAAAAAAAAAGGGGGGATTATTAAAAAAACTACAGTTCCCTTATATAACCCCTCTGGTGATTGTAAAGAAAAACACAGCTTTAGAAGAATATGTTCAGGTGTGCACCAATTAAATGCCATCACTATACCTGACTAGGTTGTGCATCCATGTATAATAAATTTACTGTTTGAATTTCATGAGAACAAATATTTGTTTTTTGATTTAACATCTAGTTATTGGCAAATGCCACTTCATATGGAAGATCAAAAATATACCACATCCTGCTATGAGGAGTATACATATGTGTTTCAATGAGTTCCATTTGGGCTCATTAATAGTGGGTTGGGGTTGCTGCAGTGTTTGGACCAGGCTTTGTCCAAGAGAGTAAAGGAATTCATTGTATACTGCATGGTTGATGTGATGATAGCATCAGAAACACACCAAGAATATCTGAAAAATTTATATGTTTATCTACAGGATTGTCAACAAAAAATAATTATTAATTTAAAAAAAAAAGCAATGTAACACAAGAGGAAATCACTTTTCTGGAGCATGTTGCTAGTGCAAAGGGGATGAGACCCATCCAGACAAGACAGGCAAAAGTTAGATTTTCTGAACTTAAGAATAGAAAACAAATTAGGTCATTCTTAGGATATGTAATTTCTACCAAAGATTTTATGAAAGTTTTTCCATGAAAATTGAAGCACTATTACAATTGTTTAGAAAACAAAACAAATGGGAGTGGATTCAAAAGTTCCATAATGCATTCAGAAAATTAAAGAAAATTTTGTAAGAACCATTATGTTAGCCTAATCAAATTTTAGCAAACCCTTCATTCTGCAAACAGGTAGCAGTAAAGATGGGCTGATAGCTGTTTTTTCCAGGAGAACTAAAAAAAAGCAAGTCCTATATTTTTATGTAGAACTTTGAATTAAGCAGAAAGAAACTACACTACTACTGAAAGGGAAGTATTGGCTATTGTATGAGCCTTCAGTAAACTCAACAATTTATTATTAGGGCCAGATATTGTAATAATTATGAACCATAAGAGCTTAGAGTTTATAAACAGATGTTACTTAACTAATGATAGATGTATAAGAAGGGTCTTACATCTGCAAAAGTTTCATTATCAGGTAGTTAATTGCTCCAGGAACAATAATGTAATGCTGGATATATTGAGCAGAAATCCAATCCAGAACAAAGGGCAAAATAGCACTAGAGGAAAATCAATTGATGATTCTAACAATCACTCTTGATACATTTATAGAAAGAGATATGAAGAGGTTCATGGTTCTGCAAGCATCAGATGCCACATGCAAGGATTTAATACAATGGTGCAACAGTCAGCTGGTAATTACCCTGCAATAAAAAAAATCTGCAGGTAGTAAAAATGACCAATGAGTTGCTGACATATCAAGTAAAGCAGGAAACGATTGCTGGAGGGTTGTTATACCCTAAAATTTAAGAGAGCATATGATAAATTATGTGCACAGTCATGTGGGCATTGTGGCTCACATAAAGTGGACAAAATCTTACAACAATGTTACTATTGTTTAAATGCATACTATTCTGTTATTACTATCTGCAAGATTGTCAAGAATGCTGCAAAAATAAGCAACCTAACAAGAATTATGCTGGGATTATGTTACCTATAGTACTCAAGAATCTGAATAAGTTTCAGGTCATAGATTTTTATGGTCTATTATCTTCATTTCATCAATATAAATATTTATTAGTAACTTACAACATCTTTTCAAAACAAGTACAAGTGCATCTATTGTAAAAAGCTGATGAAAAAAATAACCATGTGCAATTTTAAGTGATCATGGAGTGCCATTTATGTCTAAAAATGGAAAGATTGGGTACATCAAAAATATACATCATAGTCTAACTCCATACATAATTGTCAGTCTAATCTGTGTGAGAGGGTTATGAAGGAATTGAAAGTCCTGTTTCATTCTCACATTTAAAAAAAATCACAAGTAGTGATTTACTGTCTTATCCCAGATAATAAAGATAATTAATTGTATGTATAATAAGTCCACAGACTTCACTCTGGAGCATTTACATTATGACTGGGTAGAGCCATCATTACTTAAACATCATGGACCAACTTGTCCCAATAGAATCAATATAGCAGAGGACAGGCGTTTTGTGAAAGAGCAGTTAGACAAAAGTGCTGACATAAAAAAGAGATGGTGTACATGGCCAGAACTTTTTGGGATAGGAGACTGGGTCTTTGTAAAAATCCAACCTGTTAAAAAGCCAAGTGCCAACCAATACAAAAAATTTTCATCTTGTTTGAAGAACCATATCAGATTATTCAAAGGTGTGGTCCTAATGCTTTCATGATATGGAGAAAAAAATGGAAAAAGGCTCTTATAATGCTCAGAGTCTAAAACCATTTAAAGAGAACAGAGTGAGAGATTGCGTGAAGTAGTTGGATTGTTTATTTATTGTTTCTCTTGAGAGAAAAGTAATGAGATGGTATTTAATTTAGTTATTATTTCATAGTTTATAAGTAGAATTTTATAAAATTATTTAACATATTATTTTATAATTAATCTAATAAAAATTATTTTTTAATCGCACTAAGAAATCTGACTTTCAAGTTTAATCTTTTTTAAAAAAAATATTTAAGTTGAGTTCAAGATAAAATAGTTATCTTGAATTATAAGTTTTTTTTATCTAAAAGCTTTTTTTTGTTGTTGAAATTCTCAGAAAAAGTTGAGTTGGTGGGAAATTAGAAAAGGTTGCAATTAAACTCTATTGTTGAAACTCAAGCTAAATATCGATTTGTTATTAAAAATATTGTAAGAGTCTATCCGTTGTAAATTTCATAAAAATTCTGAAAAAAAAAAACCTAAAATAAAATGACAAATTTTTGCTAAAAATAAACCAAAAAGGTGTGAATCCTGTTCAAAAACTAAAATTAATTAAAAGTGCAGAGAGAGAAAGAGAAAGGGAGAGAGAATTGAAAAAAAAGTATAAATTACAGTCTTCCTTTGCTTATGAACTGATTATTAAAACTTTTTATCAAAAGTTCTTGCTGCAAGTTGCTATGAAAATGTTTGCCAGCTAGAGAGATACAAGAACTTCTCTCATGAGGTAAACCATCTCCCAAACCACACCTGAAATATGCCAAGGAATTTCCATCTCCAAAAAGAATAAAGCCAGCCAGCTAGCTGAGGGTATTTCCAGAAGAAAGAGGAGTTAAGGATTTATGCAAGAATTTACTGAAAAATGTCAACCCATGGATGATACCCTTCTGATTAAATTTGACAGAGTGATAGCCACCCAGTATTTTGAGAAGTAGATGATCAATGCCAAATTAATCCAGATTAACAGCAAATTGATGACTGGTTAATTATAAACTGCTTAAAAAGTGAACTTTACTATCATGCAATTATAGATGCAGTCAGTTGTGTTTTATGTATATATAAAAGTTTTAGCAACAAAATATGAGGTTATTTTGAATACTTTATTCATTTTTTTGACATAATTTTGGAAGGGTATATTGATTTTATTTTATATATATATTGAAGCAATGGATCTGTAGGTCAGATCCATGCTTCACATTCCTTCTATGTTCTAACCATAGGATTGAACTTGATCCACATTTTTTATATATAATAAATCTTTCCATCTACCCTCTTATACATATTAAATTCCCAGACAAATTAATAAGTCAATAAAATCATGAATTTTCTTTTTAAAACTTTGGTTATAAATTTTAGGTGTACACACACGCACACATATATGCATGGATACATACATATATAATTATAGATGGGAACTTTTATGAGAATCAAGAAATAGATTTTAAAATTACATTTTTTTTATCTTTTATTTTATTTTATGTCAGAGTATTTTATTGGGGGGGATTCACTTTTGTGATGGCTCCTAGTATATTCTTTAGTTGAAACAAAAGAAAATCCATTAGAAAAGTCAAAACAAAATTGTAATCAAATTAAAAGTTAAATCATAAAAGAAATATTTTAAAAAAAGAATTCTTCAAGTCTATGTTAAGCTTAAAATACATTTGAAACAATAAAATCATGGGGTTTATCGGGAGAGTGGATCTCATGAAAACAATACTTACATTTTTATATTTCTGATTATGATCATCAAGGTAAAATATATCAGTGCTGCCTTGGAAGAGTGTAAAGGGGGAATTTTCTAGAAGTCTACTAAAAATGTATAACTAGGCCAGGAAAACAATAGGAGAGGCCACTTTTTGTTTTATTTGGAGAAGCAGTATGGTAAATCCATGTCAGTTTATTTTAAAAGATCAGTGTGAAAATATGATTATGGGGTAAGCAGGACCTGACCTGCTCGGTCCCAATTGTTCTGGAAAGTGATTGTAGAAAGACCATGAAGTCAGAAAATTTTGTTAAAATGTTTTTGGATTGCTGAACTGTGGAACGCTTGAAGTAGAACTCAATAGCTAGCTATTCCTATGCCAAAAATAATAAAAACCACCATGAAATTATTGTTCTGTCATGGGACCTAGATTTTAAGTTTGAACTGCTAATAAATTAGGTAATGACTTTAAACTGTTTTACATTCATAACCTCCCAATTTAATTTTTTTTTTATTTCCTGACCAATGTTTCTCGGTCAATAAATACGTGTTCAAGATGAAACAATTTTGATTTATTTTTATTTTTTTTATTATTATTCCAAAAACATATTCATGCAATGGGTTGATATCTAAGCTCCAAGAAAAGAAAAGAAAGAATAAAAATGATTTAGTTTTGGAGATGCAAGATCAAGTGAGTAGTTTGGGACTAGATTATATTCAATTTTAAAATATCAGAAAAGGAGAGGGAAAACTTATCCATGCTAAATCATAAGAGAAAATTTGTTAGTATTAAATCTGAACAGTTGTGGGATTTTATTTTGAGAGGAGAGACTCATTGCCTTAAACAAAAATATGATATTCGAGTAATAGTTGTGGTTTATTTGTTGTCATCTGACTTTTGTCAATTTGTTACTGTATGGCTCTGACTAAGTTTGATTAAGATAATTTTAAGAAATGTTGTTTTCTCATATCTGCTTTGACATCTCCAGCATTCTGCCTGATTGTGTTTGTCATGTTCTTTGATCACTGTTTTATAATTATACCGCATGAAAAATTCACTGACAAAAAAGTGTAGCTCAGGAGATGAAGGACAAAATGGGAAGATTTGAGGTAAGCTAAGCTTAGAAAGCCTTGATGACTCTTGGTATTTCACCAGAAATATTTGTGGTTTTGCAGATTGGGCAAACCATTCATTTCTTGGGGCATTGAGCTCTATTTTCTTTATGACAATGGAACCTGTCAGTGGGATTGAGTTTGCACTGGCTATGTTATTTCAGATGCTGGACATAATTATAATTTTTTTTTGTTTCTTCAAGCATATCATGGTGGGTTGACTATGATTTGATCAAATTAAATTATTTGTGGTTTGTCGTTATTATTAACATAGATTATTTGCAATATCATGATCTGCTTGCATTCAAGCATGTCACTCTCCTCAAGACCCTTTCTTCAAAATAGAATAAATTTGCCAGGCTGATTGGAGATAAAGATATGGCAGATTTAGTGGATATATTATAATTTTATAAGCAAAATTATTCATATTATAACTATTTCAAAAGTTAATTATATATTTTTTTCTTTCCACATCTGTTTGAATTTGTGTCTACTAAAAGGGGCTTTACACATCCCTTCTGCTGTAAATTGGCATACAAAATGTACCACTACCCTGTGAGAAGCATGTGTTAATTATATTATAGAAAGTGTATATCAATGAGCAATGAAATGAGATAGCGAGATATTAGAGAATAATAAATATGTGTGTTATTAAAATCATGTATATAAATTTAGACTACCTAGGATTCATGTTAATTAATTTTTCTTTGAAGTTAGCATTTATATCTCAAAATTGTGCTGCTATCTGATGACTCAAAGACACACACCTCCCCTTCATCAAGTCTTGCACATGCATAATTAGGATAAATGTCAGTGTTAAATGTTAAAAAAATACCTGAGGCTCATAATCCACCACTGACGCTGCAGACTAGAGTTTGGAAAGGATTAATTACTTGCCTTGAAAGTGTTGTTAAGTGGATGTTAGATTTAGAGGGTGGGTAAACAGGTTAGAATCAATAAATATTCTTGATCTTTGATCTTGCGTATAATTGGATTCGAGATACTTTTGCCCAGACTCTGAATCATGTTGACTTAACATACAATTTTGACAGGTACAATATATATATATATATTTAATTTTATTATCTTTGTTATACTCATGTGTATGTAGATTTTGGTATCACAAATGTAAACTTCTCAATCATGGAGAGATAAAAGTAGGTTATAATCAGTTTCAATTACAGTCGTAAAAAAATAAAAGGCACTTATGCCATCATTTTATGGTTAAGCTTAAATTATTTAACATTAGCAATGGAGAGGTTTTGAGTTAAGCTATGTACAGTTAACTCATTATTATATAATACACCTGGATAGTCACCCATATTTGGATGGAATGCCAACAATAAAGTTGGACCTTTGTCAGTTACATGTTAGTGATGGGTGTATTTCTTCAGGAAAGATTAAAATGTTAGAATAATAGTATCATTAAACAATTGATAAGTAATTGTGCTAATGGAAAGTATTTTATTTTAAAGTAGATTGAGTCAGTTCAGATTGCAGTGAGAGGGGATTGAGAAGGGAAATAAAAAACGGAAAATAATAAAGATTATTGGATAGTCATAATGCTGTGTCTCTTGTTATTTTAGTATATAACTATAGTATTGACAACAATATTGTCCTCTGGAGAGAGAATTTACTGGAGTTATTAGAGTCCATGAATGATTACACTATAAAAAATTATGTAGCATATTATGTATATAAATAAATACTATGATTGTAGGAAAATCTTCTTGGTCTAGTGCTAGGCTACATGACTAGTGGATGCCCTCATCCCAGCTACTATAACTTGTTTAATATTAGTCATTTTGTGCCTCTAAACAGTTTTGTACCACAACAATATATATATATATATATATATATATATATATCACAATGATAGCATTACAAAACCATTATGTTGTCTTTCTAATTTACTATTCTTTAAAATGAAATATATTCAATTTATAGACAACTAAATACTTAAAACATATAAATAATACATTTATTAATATCTAATTGATTTTCATTCAAAAATGAACCTTATCAAGATATAACAATTGAAAAAATTCACATGATTTACATATCTTCTTAACACATCATCTACAGGTCAAACTTAACAATAAAGATGTTTTTATATTTTCTAATTTTTATTTAATGACCATTTTCCACCTAACTTTACCGACCTTTGTACTAAATTCATACATTCCTCTTTATTTTCATGTATATACAATGTTTCATATACTTTTCTTTCTTTATAATTTTTACAATATTTGATGACTTCAATACTTTCTTCACAATTCATAATGTGTCCTGTTTCTAAAAAATGGCAAAATGGACCTGATTTAATATATTTTCTATTTATAGCTCTGACATGCTCTTTACCACTTTCTATTTTACTTTTTGCTGACTGACCTATGTATATCATCTCGCATCTTTTATGAATAATTTTATAAACTATTCCTATCCTATCATTCTTATCATTTCTTATTTTAAAATTAGTTACTAGTTTTTTTAAAGGTATACTATTTTTCCATCCAATACCTATATTAAGATTTATTTTTTCTTTTCTATCATTTAGAATTTCATATACATCCTTAGAATATGGAATAGAAATCCATTTCTTATTTTTTCTTTCATTTTTATTGCTAACTTTTTTATACCTATTCATATTTATTAAAATATTTTTTACAATTTTACTATTATATCAACATTCAATGTATTCATCTTGGATTTTCAATTTTTGCTCCATTGCATCTTTATCATTTAATGTAAGCCTATCATTTTTTCTTTTATTCCTATTAGAACCTCCACTTTTTGACTATAGTGTGTGCATATATATGCATATATATATATATATATATATAAAGTTAAAAGGAAAAGTAGAAATAAACACAGACAAAATTATAGCAGATATTTTCTACATTCATTGAAATAGAAATAAATAAATAATAACTCTGATTTAAAGTAAAATTTTGTTATGGATTAAACTTTTAAAATGGTCTGATAAATAATATTTGTAATTCTGATTTTGAAATTACAAAAAAAAAAAGAAAAACAAGCATAATTTATTTTTAAAATCTTTTAATTAAAACTTGTACAAAATATCTTTTTAAATTAATGCTTGTTTGCATTTCTACTATGTAATTAAAAATCTTTGTAGATTAAAAATTCTAAAGGATTATCACACCTTTGGTCAAATTCCAAAGATTAAAGTAAAAACATGAATATCACACTTTGATAGAAATTTCCAGCTTGTTTTCAAATGGATTAGACAGATTGAAAACAGTCACTGTGTTTTTGTCACTTGACCTAACCTAGGTTATAAAAGAGTAATAAAAATATCAATTAGTTTTTTCTGGCAGTTTTGTAAGAGTTAGCAGAAGAGCTAGCTGTAAAGTTTGCTAAAATATTTTGTGAAGAGTGAGTAACTATAGCAAAAAATGGCCACAGTAAAGCTATCTGCAAAGATGGCTAGAATAATTATCAAGAGAACTGCCATGAGGATGTAAGAATGCAAGGAAGTGCTGCTATTTAGTTCAATAATGGAGTTTGAATTCACATGGAGGCAAAGGGTCAAGATTCTTTGTAATTCACAGCCTTAAAAGTGTTCTGGAAAAACAGCTTGCTGACCTGAAGCTTACAAAATCCAAGTATAAGTGGAACAGACTACAGAAGGGAAAAAGCCAACCATACCTGAATTATATATTTACCTGATGATGACAATTGTCTGGATTGACCAAAAAACAACTTGCCCAAGAGAAACACCAGCTGAATAAAGAAGTAGTTATATATATGCTGCTGTGTCTACATATGCGAAGAGAAACACAGATAAACGTGTATACAAAAGTGAGTTGTTTTTAAATAATTCATTTGGGAAGACATTTTAAATCTATATTTTTAAAATGAAAGATGTTTATAATTAGTTAAGGAATAACCTGATAAAAAGCTTTCTAATCTCTCAAGAATTGACTATACTTTTTTTTAAAAAAACAATAAAGAAAGCTGTAATAAAATTTGATAAAGTGATTTTTTTAATATTGATTAAATATGTAAATTTTATGTATATTCAAAAGGAAATTATTAATTATAAAAATTATTATTTATTGTTTGACAAAATTAAATTTGTTAATAATCTGTGCAATTATAGGTATGCACATTTTAGCAACCTAGCTTAAGGATCTGTATTCTTTAAAATAGAATTTAAAAGCTTAATCATGTATTATCATATGTTAAGTCAAATATGTTTAGAAATTACCCGCACATGCATGTATGTGTGTGTGTATAGGTGAATGCTTGTCAAGTATAACACATATAAAATTTAATCATTTTTTATTATTATTTTATGTTAATTGAAATGTATTCCTTGTATATTGTAAAATGCATGTCTGTGTATGGATATATATATATATATATATAATTAGTTTCCAACCAGTAACCACCTAAACATTCACAGTAAATATAGCAACCAATATCTCTAACTGCTGTCAAGGCAACCTTCACACCTTTTAATAGCAATATATATATATATATATATATATATATATATATATATATATATATATATATATATATATATATATATATATATATATATATATATATATATATATATATATGCATTTATAGAAACTAATTGAGAAATATTGTAAAACAATGTAATGACTTTAGTGGTGTATATAATTTTGTATACTTTTCAAAATCAAAGCCTTGTCCTATAAGACCTTAACTATCTTTTTTTTTATTGTTATTAATAAACTTGTATTTAATTGTTAAAAATTGTTTTCATCATTTCTTGGTCTCATACAGTAATAGAGCTTATGTTCTCTGAGCTAAATTTGTGCATGGGATAAATATATAAATGGGGATGCATACTTAGTGCTTTTGGGGCATCCAGAGATGATCAATCATCATCCTGATTGGTGCAAAAGATGATACTCTTTAAAGCTTATGCACTATCTTTTATTTTAGTTTAGCCTTATTAGGAGTTAAGTCAGTACAAGTGGACTGAGCATTGATGGTGATCAGCATGTTTTAATATCCCAGCATTATTGTTTCAATTTCTGATTATTGTGTATTTTAATGAATGGGCACTAAGCTGGTGCATCCATATTATGTTTAAATAATTGCCCAAGCTGGCAAAGGCTCAGTAGTTAGCCTGGTCTACAGAAGACCCATTTTCAATCCAGTCACCAGATTGACTGTTGATTTATTGTATTGATGTATTGTACTGATTTGTTTATTCTCATCAATGATGATGATGGATGATTATTTATTTTAGTATTACTTTTGAGTATGTTTACTTTTTAATGCTAGTTGATATATGGTTAATTATGCCTTTAGTGATTGGCTGATCTCTCAGTGATCTCAGAGATTTCTTGATCTCATGCTCCTCTTAAATATTTTATGCTTATACATACTTTTGTAAATTGCAAATTATTGATATTTCATTTTAAATGGAATGGGAGTGATGATGATTTTTCCATCACCCAGTACAAATCTTTTCCTTCATTTTTTTGATACACTCACCCCATCCTGTTACAATATATATATTGTTTAATGTCAACATATTTTATCATGGAAATAATATAATTTTATTCTCAATTTTAATTTAAATTACATCAGAATCAAAGACAATTTTTTATAAATAAAAAATAAAAATATTTAATTAATAAGCAAATAGTAAAATGTAAGCTTGAGATATCATATGATGATGTTTACATTTAATAATTTTTAAATATTTGCTTATTGATAGTGACCTCAAAACTGATTGAAACATTTTTGAGTTTTTTATAAATATTATTATTAATATTTATTATTACCATTAATATTTAATTATTGAATTTATTATTATTATTATAATTACAATTTGATACTGCACTAGTAAATCAATCAGTCAATTATATTATTATAATTATTAATCTATAACAAGTGCTCTATTTGATTTCTACATATATACAAAAAAAGTGTAGTTTAACATATATGTAATTGAAATGGAGAAGAAACATC
Source organism: Epiperipatus broadwayi (assembly GCA_028023455.1). Taxonomy (NCBI): domain Eukaryota; kingdom Metazoa; phylum Onychophora; class Udeonychophora; order Euonychophora; family Peripatidae; genus Epiperipatus; species Epiperipatus broadwayi. The sequence continues at coordinate 17,522 of JAQFVV010007907.1, forward strand.
TCTAGTGAGTTACAAAACATAAGCAAATGAGAGAGAATAGAATGAAACCTTTTTATTTAAGCATGCAGTTTTTAATAAGTATTTACTTGCTAATATTGTTGGAAATTCAAAGAATATATAATATATTAGCCAGATAAAAATATGGGCAATAATAACTTTTAGCATATGATCACTTATACAAAAAAAAAATTCATTTTTAACAAATCTTATGTTAATAATAAATTCCTAGTATATGAATTATGCTTGCATTTTAAAAACATTAAATAAAAGTTAATACTTGTAAATATGGGGGAAACATAGATTAATATATATGCAAATCTGTATTAGAAAAAGAATAAAATGGAACCACCTATTCTTTAAGCTTGTGGTTATAAATAACTTTTACTTACTAACATTGTCAAGCTTGAGACTGGATATAATATATTATTCAGATGTAAATACAGCATTAACACTTTAAATTTATAATTAATCAAATGAAAGATAAAGTCTAAATTTCATTTTTAACAGACCTTGTATAATTGATTATAAATTCAAAATTATTAATGCCATATTTACATCTGGCTAATATTTTATATCCATTCTCAATTTTCAAAAATGATAGCAAACAAAAGCTTATTAAAAACATGAATATAAAGATTATGTGGGTTTATTCTATTCTTTGTCATTTCTATCAAAAAAGAATGTTATTTATTTATAAAAAGTTGTTTACTTCAGTTTCAGTTACACACACACACACACACACACACATATATATATATATATATATATATAGTTTAAATGTAATCATTTACTATCAAGTGACATGCCTTGTGATAATAGCAACCTCAAAAATTACTCATCAATCTAAGAGATATATTATTTTCATACAATTTCATGATAATAAATAATCATGACACTGTTGTTGTTGAAGATAAATTTTCAAATATGCTTTTTTTTTGTAAATATTTTTTTATAAATTGCATAAAACATTAATAATTAGTGGTTATGATAAAAACATTATATATGAAGCTTTACATAGCACTAATAATAAAAAAAGATGATAAAATTGACAACTCAACTAATTATAAAGTTATTTTACCTTATATTAAAGGAGCCATTGATAAGATCAGTAGAAGATAATCTAATTTCAATATTGAGACTATCTTTTACAGTACTAAAAAATGGTGTTTTTTTTCTTTAAATCTAAAGACTGAGTACTTTTAGAATACCAAGGTGTCTATGAAATTCTATATTCACAGTACTCAAGAAGCTATGTGGGTCAAGCAAATAGATGTATTAGTGTTAGAATTAGAAAACATAAAAATATTTCAATCACTGTTGATTACATCAGCTTTTACATTGCATTTTTTAGAAACTGGTCACATTTGATTTTGACAATATTAAAATACTAGCTAATTTATAAAAGTATGATTTGAGAAGTATGAGACAGTCTATTAAAATATATAAAGACCATGTAGTTTAAAATAATTAGATACACCTTTACTAATATTGGAATTTAATGATTAGTCAGTCTATCTATGGGAAATTATCTGAAAGATATAGTTCTAACATTTTGGAATTTTTTAAATTTCAAGTTTCACTGGCATTGAGTATAGCAGACCAATGATGCTAAACACTTTATTATGAGATCTTTCTCTATATAATACAGATTTGTTTAGTTGTTTGCAAGAGAATAAAAAATAGGATTTGCAATATAGAAATAAGTAATTATAAGAATAAATCCGTATTACATAATGCATATAATTTTAGTAACTATTGCAATTTTAACCATATATATATATATATATATTAGATATATATATATATATATATATATATATATATTCTAATCTGTTGCGTTTGCATCTTCACTTCCTGGCATTATATTATATTAAATAAACGGGTTCTAGCTCAGTTAATAATTAACAAATAAAATATTTTGCATTAATACTAATGTTTCACTAGCTCAAACTTAAAATATGAATAAGGTTCAGTTTATAAAAATAAATTAAATAAATATTTAATATTTTCATGAGACTTGGAAGCGAAAATACAGGCAACAAGATAGATTACATTGAGCCAATATCCTACAGGATACTACCTCAATGGCATAAGAATATTAGCCCCTATTACTATTTCAAATAAATAAACTTATAGTATTCTTATGACTTTAATAAATTCTACTTATTAAGATTAAACTAATAATTAAATCTTAATCTTCTATTTATAATAATTTAGCTTTATAACATCTCAGGTTCATAAATTTATTCTAAGTTAATTTAAAATTACGGTAGTAAAATATGAGAAGAGATTTTTATGTCATAATCTACTACACTTAAACTAATAATAATAAATAATAATAATATTCTTCATTGTATAAACTAATTCTGAATATCTCTTTTCTTTTCACTATAATTTTTATTACTATGATAAAATAATAAAATATAATCTTTTATCTTCATGTAATAATATAACAAATACTGGTAGCATTTGATAATCTGACAAACAAAAGTATGTGGCAACTAATAGCATATAATTCAATGTACTATTATGTTAACTAATTTATGACCAATAAGAGAATGTAAAATTATGATTACTTAATTAAATGAATACCAATAAATATTCGAATTCTTAAAAATAATTCTTTATTTATCTTTTTTTTTTTTTTTCAAAATAATCTTTATTTGCACAAAAAGTAAAATATACATTGTGCAAAATTATATGTTTGTTTCTATTATTATGGATATCTTGTGAGCTCATGCAGTGTAATGGAGAAATAAACAATTCAGACACAAAAAATTTTGAAATACAAATTTTAACAAAGTTTATTACTAACAACAAAATAAAAATAAACAATTTATGTACAATATTTACAGTGGATATCCTTATTATATACTTTACATTTTTATTTACTGGGTTATAAAATAATTTATACTTATTTTATATCTTTATTTAGACTTGAGATAATGACAATAAAATGATACCATTTGGTTTCTTTTTATGGTTAACTTATTATAAATATATTTATTTATGTTATTAAAAAAATATTCCATCCTTAATATTATTTAACTATATTTTTCTTTAAACACATTCATAAGAAAAACATTCTACCAAAAACAAAATTAACATTATAATGAGTATGGATTTCTTAAAATATTAAAACAAATTTCATCTTGCAATGTCAAAGATGTTACATAAAATATTTATCCAAAAATTCATTACTAGATTTTAGTGGATATCATTTATCACACGATGTTTACTAAACACAACATATACTTATTTAGCATTACTTTAGTATGATATAAGTATAATCATCAATATATTTCTGTTATTCAATAAATAAAAAGTATACTATGCCTATTCTTTATATCATTTATTTTGTACTATTGTATTTTAAAAATATGCAATATTTAATTTTCTAAAAATAATAATATAATAAGCATTCAAAAGTTATTAACATTTTAAAGAAAATATCTTTGTTTTAGATACTCTATTCTAAAAATTTATATTTCTTTTCCGAAATAAATTCAAAATATATTCCATGATTCTTTCCTTTCCTTTAGGATTCATTGGACCTTCAATTTCAAGTTATAAATTTCTATTCCCTCTATTTCTTCTAAGCAAATAAACCAATCTCATACAAATGATAGCATAACTTAAGCTCTAAGTTATTTATAATTTCTTTTCAAAATTATCTTACTGAATGATGCTGTTACATGAAATATAGATAGCAAAATAGATGCATAGAATTTAAGGAAGAAAGCTAGAGTATAACTCATAACATATATCACAAAAATCATGGCACAGTGTATTAACAAGAAATGGAGGTATGACCTTTGCCTGTCTAATGTCAGCCAATATATAAATGATGTTAAAGCTATTCCTTCAGCTTTATTAGAACATCAGATATTTAAAGAATAAACACTGTCCAAATAAAATATGTACCAGTCATAGGGTTTTGTTAACTATGCTGATATCTACACAAAGACTATAAGTATTATTCCTATTCCTTATCACATCCTATTTTAAAAAAAACATCATCTTGGTTTCCTGTCTACTCAATTACTTCCAAGCCACTATCTCATTAGTGTTTCTCAAGATTTTCCACATCTTACATCGATAAAATAACTATCTGCATTTACAAAAACAATAAATAAAATTCACTGATAATTTAAAACAATCTCGCTTTTCCACAAGGAAAGTTTGCTTACTTCATTATTCTGTATGTTTAATCATATACAAACTAATTAGACAATATTTGAATATCCAATAACATGAAAGTTTTTAAAAGAATCACACAAATATTTGTTACTATGTTGGATTATATCACTAATATAAAAATTATTGTATGCGTATTTCCAAATCAATCCTAATCTCATAATGTTTTAAAATGTTGTATAAAAATGTGTTACATATAGTTAAAACATTTATACTTCATTCTTACTATTCATAGATAATCTAAAAGAAAACAAAGAATATATACTATAAAATTATTAATATTCATTACCATTACAAAATAACCTTTATCTGGTTATCATGTTGCAGAAAACTTCCTCCATCCACTAGGTACAGAGCATTGCATACATAAAAAAATAGACATCCATATGTTTTTATTTTTAAAAATGTTCTTATCTAAATTATTAGATTATTCTATTATAAAATTTTAATGTTATTAATAACCTAATGTTTCTGTTTTCCTAATCTTATAAAAACAGAAAAATTTACATTTAAATTAAGTTAATAAAATAAAAGAAATCAAAACTATAATTACGTATTCACTTGACAATAGTTCATGATAAAGTCCAAAATGTTTATTACTTTCTCTAGAGGTTTTTTTTTTAAATGTTCTCCTTAAAGCGCGTTATTTTTTTTTTCAAGAGTGTTTATTCTCTTCCCATCATTGCTATGGCGATGAACAAGAACAAAACAATTCATTTCCAGGGTATGTTTTTTTTCATTTCCAGAATAAGAATTTCAAGTTTAAAAAAAAATAATAATAATCCGACATCTTTTAAAAATTTTTAAAAATTAAATAAAATAACTATCAATCCATTTAAATAAAGTTTTATAAGAAAATAGTCCTAGGTTTTACTGTTCAAAATGATAATTATTAAAACCTAATATTAATTAATTCCATGAAGCTTTTTAAATATTATCTGCCAGCGTATCTGATGCATCACTCCATCTAGCTTAAATTTAAAAATATTTGGTAAACTTTTTTACAATATTTCCATGGGTCCATCTTTTATTCAACTATATGTTCACTTTTTTATATAAGTTTCCTTCTTAATACATTTAAACTTTTGTTTGGTATTTTTATATATCAGTTTTAAAAAACTTCAAGTACTTTTAGACAAATCTTTTCTAAATACATTTTAAACAATGCTTCAGTACCCTATTCCATTGGGTTCTTTCTTTAATTCTTGAAAATATTTTTTAAAAAATGTTACCTTCAGAAAGGATATAACATTTTAATCCTTTTGATATAATATTTTATAAAATGATTCATAAGATATAATTGTCTTATTACTATTTTAAAAAATAAATCTTGGATAAACTTATATAAAATAATGTGTCTCATTTTTTTGGATGACAAATAGCTTTCCACCTAAGCTTCCCATACAATGTCGTATTGTTCTTTTATGCACTAGAACAGTCCTCTGGTTAAGCATAAATAAAGCTGTATTATAACTTAAATATATTTTATTTCATAGTATATCCATTTTTATTGTGAAGTTCTGAGTTAAACTTAGGTAAGATAATCCTGGTAATTAAACTTTTAAAAAACTAGCAAATCATTTTAACGAAGTTCCTAAATATATTTTATTTTAAAACTATCTTTTCAAAGTATTTTAAAAATATCCTATTAGTTTTTGTAAATGAATTATAAAAGAGCACTACAAATTGACTTAATATCTTACTAACTACCACTGATACATTATTAATCTCCCCTGATACCCCCCGTGCAATCGGTATTTATATTCTAGAGAATACATCATTTGATTGGTTGATTCTCACTTTTAGTTTGAGATCAAATTTACATATTATTGCAAACTTACACAAATAAATTTTAAAATAAAAAATTATGACGTAATTAACCTTTGAAATATTATTTAAAACACTACTTTTAAATCAATTATTTTTTTATTTAAATTATTTAAACACTTAAAATAATTTTTAAAATAATATTTAATGAATTTATCCACTTTTAATATTTAATTTATCTAGTTTAGTTTAAAACAAAAATATTAACTTTTTTATTAACTGTACTCGTCTTTATTGCATTGTTTAAACATGTTATGATGACAGTTAACTTAATATTTATTATTAACTTTATGCTAGGTAATAATTCTATCCAATCCTATAATACAATTTTTTAAATATTTCAAACTTTGTTAATCTAAATTCAAACAAGCATGTGTGTTTAATCATACATTAAAAGTCACATGGTCAATAACTTAGACAGACGATTTCAATCTATGTCTCTGTCTAGATAAATAAAATTGCAACACTTTATTATATTACATAATACAATTATAAAAATTTGGAAAAATAATTTAGAAAATATGGAATTAAATACAATTTCACTATCATAAAGTTTATTTTTAAAAATATACGTTTTTTAATTATCATTATTAAATATGATTTTATAAATTAAATATAACATTTATTAACTATAAGTTTTAAACTATTAAAATTTAACTTTTAAATATACTTTTAAATATTTATAGCTGTGTTATTTATTATGGACAGCTTTTGCAACCATATGAAATGATATTTTTAACTTTATTTAACTGTTCTTAAGTGATTCATCTTAATTTTATATACACTACATATTTTATTTAGCTTCAAATTATACTTTAAAAATATAAATATCAAAATATAATCAATATATAAAAAGAACATATTCTAAAATTAAAATTTTTTAGTAATTGACTGTGATGGACTATTACTGACCTATAGAAAAGGGCACAATATATATATATTATAAAATAGAAATTCATATTCACTAAAATTCTTCAACAACCACCGTTTTATCTATTAACAGACCTTCTTAAGTGAAATTCATCTAAACATATGACATATACATATATATACTAAACAAAATGCTCTTCCCATCATTCACTTCAACAACCAATTTCCTTTCACATCAAAGGAAGTCTTCACAAGATTGATGGTCTCACATTCAAAAATTTTATCATCAAAGTTTATTTTACTGGTGGATTCTTAAAAACGTACTTCTTTGATTATAAAAAGATAATGTTGCTTATGATAGGGTCAGTTACAAACATTCACATTTTTAAAAAATCTAATTTTTTTTTGCTTGCACCTTTTTTGTCTCAGTCTCTTCCTCTACATACATGCACTCTCACACATTTTTTTTTGTTGACAAATATAGTTTTTTTTATTTACAGATATTTATGTGAAGGTTTAAATATTTATTTAATATAACTAAAATCATAAATTGTATTAGGTAATAATAATACTGAATAGAAATTACTTTTTCACAATTTATTAATTAGACATTTATAATGAAGGATGGAAAATGTTTGTATTCAAAAAAGAAGAACAAACAAAAGAAAATTTTCATTACTGAATGAAAGAGATTTACATTAAGAAGAATAAATTCTTGAAAAGATCACATTGAATAAGCTGGTGCTATGAGAAATCTTTCAGTGTAAGAGCTTAGACATAATCCTTCATAATAAACTTCTATTCAGTTTTCGTGTTCAATATTTATTATATAAATCCTTTAAAACTATAGATTTTATTTTAAAAAAAAATGATTTTTTCCTACTATAAGATTTTTTATTGTTTATTATGATGTAAACATATACATGCAAATAATTTAAATATATATAAAATTCCATCTAGACATTTTTTTATATCAATTTTATTTTTCTTGAAAATAAATTTATAAAATATATAAAAATTGCATATCACATAACATGCGCACATAGATGTCATCATTATTATCATCTTTTATCGTCATCAGTTTACTGTAGAATGAAGTTTAATCCAATTTTTTCTAATCCATAGCTTGTCTTCTCCATATCCCACTAACAAACTTTTTTATTTTATACATTCATCTCACATATGCCTCTTTTTAGATTTTTTTTACCATTTCTTGGGAATCAATTTAATGTTTTAAAGGTCTACATATTATTATCTCTTGTAGCAATATAATCAGTCTAGCTCTATTATGATGGCAATGACATCTATTTGTTCTCTGACCCATGTATTTTATTTTTAATCTATTTTTAGTACTTCCAACATACATTTCTTTATACATCATTGAGTGGTTGAAGTCTCTGTATCTGCTAAGTATCCATGTCTCAGATCTATATGTAAGAATTGATAAATTAAATATATTAAAACTTTTTTTCAAATACATAGGCATATTTCTTTTTAATACAGCAAAAGGTGTTCCAACCAAGTTTAATTCTATGTATTAAGTTTATCTCCTGATTAATCTTTTATCTTTTTCTAAGAAAATCCATTGAACATTACAATCTTTTTAATATTTATCTGTAGTCTTACTTTTATACTTTTATCTGATATTCTTGCAGCATTTTCTGAAGCTCTAAAGTATTATTTACAAAAACAACCACATCATCTTTAAAATTTAGATGCCTCCAATAACCTCAACATCCTTTTGCTCTTTAAGCTTCTCATTTTAAGTTGCCAAACATTTTTTGTTGAAATGTTATAAGACAGTTTAAAGATAAAATATCATTCTGTCTAATATCCTACTCAATGTTAATCTTCTTAATATTACCATGTAATCAAATCACTGCTGTTGCAATTTGATAAGTATTTTTGGGAATTTGACAGTATTCCAGACCTACATCATGAGGATCTAAAGTTTTAATGACTGTGATAAAGCTTATAGAATAAAATGGACTTTCATAATGTGCAAACACAAAACATATTAAAAACTCATATTCATTGGTTCTTTTTCCAATTTTTCTCAATAATTGGATGTGATCTACCTTGCTAAAATTACTTTTAAATCCAGCTTATTTTTTTAAATAATTAGAATACAAAGTTTTCTGTAAATAAATTGTAATTATTTTTGCAAAGATTTTGTATAGAACTGACAGAATACTGATAGGTCTATAATTTCTAATAGTTTATAAACCTGTCTTAAATAACAATATTTCACCAATCACTTGGAACATGTTTATCATTTAGATATTTGATAAATAGCTTTTCCAATAATTTTTATTTTTTCATCTACTTCTTTTTAAATATCATTTTCTTGAAGTTTTTCTCTTTTTCATAAACTTAATTGCATCTCTCATTTTTTCATTTCAAATAAGTGGCAATTCAGAAAACATAGTAATTGTAAGAAATACTTTATTTTCTTATTATTTATTACTATATAAATCTTTATAATCTTTTCCAATATTTCAAGATGATAAACTTTTCAATGATTGTTCCATATTTTCTTTTTTTGACAAAACATCTTTTTTTCCCAAATACTAAGATATTGTTTGCACTTTTGAGACTTCTATTTTCCTCTATAGCTCTCACTGTCAATTCACATATTTTCATAAACATTTTATCCTCAGGAATATGCATGTAAAAAAGTGATATTAGGGATCTCTATAGGTCTTAACCAAAAGGTCCCTAATATCGCATTTTTACATGCATATTACTTACATAATCAATGTGCGTTTAAATAAATTTATAATTATAAACACCTTATAAAACTTTAGATATTCAATTCGTTTTAAAAGATAATTATTGAAAACTTTCATATTTCTTCTTTTTTATATATCTATTATCTTGGTTTAGTAGAAAATTTTACTCATAAATTTCTGCTATTTTATAATAGTTATTTTTCTTGCACTTTTTAATAGAGTATCAATTATCTTTTTATTAATTTTAGTCAAATCTAAATCATCTTTAAAGTCTATTAATATTTTAAAATTATTTGCAAGTTCTACTTTAAATTCATTGGAATATTTCTTAACATTAGGAATATCATCTATTA
>JAQFVV010007907.1:30000-50606 GCA_028023455.1 Epiperipatus broadwayi
GATTTTTAAGGGATTTCTCTTAGTGTCTGATCTTGTGGGGAAAAATAGCTAGACTAATATTAGAAGATATTAAGTGATAAATCATCTATAATAAAACAATATAATGATTCTAAATTCGCCGTAAAAGAAAAAATCAAATGTAAATTGTTAATTACTTTTGCGGATATGATATCATTTTCTTTGGAAAATGAACAGTATCGGGACCTTTCAAAAATACTGGATATTGGTGGAAGGTTTTTGGCAACTAACGTTGATTGTGAATAACGTTTCAATTTAATGAATTTAATAAAAAAAAATAAACAAAGAAATCGTTTAGAAGTCATTTGGATATGCTGATTAGAATAAAATCATATCAAAGCGATGGAAACATCATACATGTAGATCATGTATATTCGGAATAGTTAAATTGTAAAGACAGAAGAGAAAAGATGTAATATTGTATGTGACAACTATAATTCAGTAGCATATTTCTTCGTGTACTAGTTTTTTAAATCGTGCAATAATTTAATTTTGTAAACAATTTTATCGTTTATTAAATGTAGTAACTATATATATGCATATATATTCAAATAATTTTTTTTAAATTAAAATTTAAAATCTTTATAATTTTTATTACAAATTCTTACTTACATAATTAATTGGAAAATCAATTAAATAAATAAGCATTATTATTTCAAATAGTGCACAAATTATTTCGATTTAATAAAAAACGAACAGAAGTAAAAAATGTACATTATAATTAGTAAAAATTAGAAGAAACATTGCTTATAATTGGATTATAATCTTTGCAGAGAATTTTTTTTCATATTCTAATTAGGCTTAAGATTATTTTCAGCGAGCCAACCTGGTTAAAATGGTTTTATATTTTAAATCAAAGAGACTCAACTTCTGCAATACCTTAGTTAAAATCACATGTGGAAAAGATATTAAGTCAAATGCTGTTGTACTTCATTTTCAAGAAATCTGTTTTCTAAATAAAAACATAGCAAATTTATAAATGTTAACATGGAACTTGTGCCATCTTCAATGTTGTTCTCCTGAGCTTTATCAAAAATAATTTTTACTTCACTGTTCCACGGAACATTAGTTTTTTTGAGACATTATTCTCTAAATTTTTTATTTTTCCATGAACAAATTGAAATGCACCAAAGTGGTAGATGTTAGATGGCATTGTTGAAAAATTGTACATAATGCAGAAAGTTCTTCTAAAATTTCATTCAAAATTCCAACATTTGCTTGAAATTCAACGTTTTCAAAATTCTTTAAACAAAACTTTGAAATGGGATCATCCACATCCTTAAAATATTCAATCAAAGAATCATAATTTCTAATTATTGCTTTAATTGCAAGATGTCTAAATAATCAACTAACTTCATTTTTAAAAATTTAAAAGCAATAGCTTTATTTTTGGAAGCTTCAGCAATGTTTTGAAATTTGTTTCTTTTTGTTTTAGATCTAAAAAACAAAGTAAAAATTGTTCTCATTATAATTTCAATCTCTTTTACTAATTTAACTTTTTTTCCAAGTATCACAAGTGCTAGATTTTCGCAATGCACAACATATTGATGAGCCAAATGCGATATTTTTTTAAATTTTTGTTAGGCCATTTATTTTATGCAACCATCAGAAGTAAACATAACCATTTTTTGTAAATCAATATTATTTTTTGTATAGAATTCATCTATTGCTGATACAATTAAAGTTGCATCATAAATTTTCAACTGAAGTATTTAACCAAAAATAGTTTTGTATTGGTTAAAATTTTTACATCTAAATTTAAAATATAAAATTAAACATTTGGTAGTAGTAATATCAATACTTTCATCAATAGTTAGGGTGTGAATGTTAGCTCTGTTAATTTCTTCCATCATTTTTTTTTTACAATGGAACTAATTATTTCCAAAAATTTAAAAGTGTAATTTTTACTGTGCCAGCTTTCTGGAATTTTTATACATTTTTCTACATATTCATTAATATCTTGGATGGAAAGCAAAGATATATTCATTTTCATTACTAATAATACATTATCAATTAAAATTTTGACTTCTTCAGGATTGCCTTTTGTTTCATTTAAAGAAACGTACTATTCCTGATTCTGGAAATGAATGAATTTTTATTTTTTAATTTTTGTACACTATCCAAATGTGATTTTCTGAATAAGTGATGTTTAAAAAAATCTAATTTCTAAGTATCATATTACTTTTTTCTGGTTACAAAATCTTTTTTGTTCATATCCATCATGGTAGTAATTGCAAATTATACCACTTATTTAACAGAATGTAAGTATTTCTCACAACAGAATTCTTAAATTTACTATTACTTTTTGGAGAATCTGCTTCCACAATTTCATTGAGTCATTCAATTTTAAGTTCACTGATGTTTTCTTTCTTTTCAAACTTTTTGGCAAGGGAATAGCTGTGAATAAATCAAGTAAAAAATAAATTTAACAATATAATTTAAGTAATATAGTATATAATATAATAGTATAAATTTATTATATATTGTAATAATATAGTTTTATTTAACAAAACTAATATAATTATAATGCTTTATTGATAATGATAAAAATAAATAAAAATAAAAAGTTTATTTTCATAACACTTATAAAGGTAAAGAAAAGAGTCCATGTTAAATAAATATATGTGACATACTGGAAACAAACATTACATTTGGCTCATGTGATGTCAGCAGATCGTTCCAATATCAAGGGTTAGGATAAACACATACGTTGAATGCACTCTGATCATCAGTATGTCAGTAAAGAAAAAAACTTCTTTTTGAATTTTACTGTACATGAATGTATCTTCTTCATGCACTAATTTTTTAAGCACTGCATCTGTGCACTAGTGCACATCTTAGAGGAACACTGATTATAAGAATGATTGACAGAATTATTTCTTTTTGAAAATATATTAAATTTATTCAAATATATATAATTAAAATATATAGTCTGTTATAGAATTATTTCTTTTTTAAAATATATTAAATTTATTCAAATAAATATATATATATATATATATATATATATATATATATATATATATTGATATAATTGTAATTGCGAAGCTTTGTAATACTCTCAAGCATAAAAAATATAGATAATAGATTAGAATTAATACAACAATTTAAACACATTGTTTTAATACATATTCGAGTTTAAAAATATACATTTTATCATTAATTTCAGGCTGATGTAAAATTTTCTGAAATAGCAGCTATAGTTTTGTGCATTGCTTCTTAAACTATTTACCAATTTATCAATTATATTTGTTATCATTTTTATATCAGTAGTGACTAGAAAATTTCAAAATCAAAATCTGAGTATAATTTTGTAATATAAAAAAAATATTACTGATTTCAAAATAACCAATGCATAGAAATAAAACATATAAATTTATATATTTTTGATAATCATAGTGTAATTTTGTGTGTGAATAAATCACCCAATTATTAAATCACTTTAAAGTGACCATTTTTTGCATATTTTTATGGGCCTGTGGTAAATTCATTTTGTAATTAATTCCATTTAAAATGAAATTAAAAATTTTATTAAGATAAGTAATGTTCCAGTGTTGATTGTCTAAGTAGCAAGTACAGAAATAGACCCTGATTTGCAACATACCAATGTTCTTATTCTGTATGTTCATTCTTCTATTATTCTAAATGATGTAACAAGTGAAACAATTTATCAGAACATTTATAGACAGCTTGAATTTCAAATAATATATTATTTTTTGGTTTGGTGGTAAAAGTTATATTTTTATTACATATGTAAATAACTCTATAATTAATGAATATTTTGTCATTACAATCTGTAATACTTTTATATGAGATGTTTTTATATTTATTCTATGTCTCACTATTATTATATTCATTAATATATTTAATACATGTGTGTGTGTAGTAAAACACCCCCCTATAAAATAACAGAGAATATGTTGACTGTAAATTTATGATGTGTTTTGTTTTGGAACAAACATTTGGATTAGCACTTTTTAAGAATCAGTTATTTAAAAGAATTGAACAAATAGTTATTATAATAAGAAAATATTAAACTAAACTGCCATTAATAAGATTATAAACATTAATAAAACTAAAAAAACAAAAGCTGGATTGGTACTTGTGAGTTTTCCAGTCAACCAAGATGGCATCCCATATTTTTGATAAATGTAAAGTTTTGAGGGCCTATAATTTACCAATGATGTGCTAGTTGTTAAATTAAAACAAAATTAATAAATTGATTGTTAAATTTTAGAAACTGGAATAAATTCTGATAAATTTCATTAAGAAGCTTTATTTCAATTTTTTTATATTATAATGTGGAAAGCGGCAAGATACTCTTAACAATGTCTTACTTTGGTTTTGTCAGCAGTTTTTTGGGGGGAAATTGTCATAATAATAAAACTTTGGGACCTTCCTGTTACAGAATGTGATGCAATGGACTATTTCTAAAGGTATGGGATCCTACCCTGCTGAAAAGTGTGCATTAATGGTCACGATATGATTGTGCATCACCAACGTGAATAATATGTAAATATCGTATTTATATATTTTTTATTTTTCTGTTAATAAGTTAATCCATAAAAAAATAACTGTAAATATTGTAATTAATTTTCCACAATGATTTCTTTTTTTAAAATAGCACTAATAAAAAATAAAATGTAATTATAAAATATGATATTTCCTAGCAGGCAGTTTTTAAACATATTTGGGGGGGGGGGACTGTAGATTTATCAAAAATATGGGCAGCCACCTTGGTTTACTTGAAAGTTCACAAGTATCAAAAAAGAGGATTCAATGAATTGGAGCAGGGATGGCCAGTGATTTACAATCCAAACCCCATTTTTTCATTTTAAATTCAGATGTGCAAAACAACTTTTGCACTATTATTTAATTTTTGAATAAAATACAATTTCCTAAGGATAAATAATAATTTTTTTATGATATAATAATGTATTATAGATTTTTTTTCTGTAAATTTATTATTACATTATGAAAAAAATATTAAAATTTAAATTTAAATATTAGTTATTTTAATGCCCCTTTTGAGTCTGTTTTATTGCCACCAGGTTTTTAATGTTTGAAATTAAACAGAACATTTTTCAAATGGAAATGATCATCTTTGACCTGTTTTGTTTGAATTAATTTCATTGATGAAAATAATTTTCATAAATAACAAAATTACACATCTTTCAAAGAATAAATAGTCATAAAATACATTATAACAAATGTGAATTAGCTTTTGATTTGCTCTCAAAATTATACAAGTAGAAAAAAATTCTACTTATAGAATAAGCATGAACATTTTTTTTTTTAGTTTGATTTACTGAATTGAAAATTTTATTAAAAATTTTATTTTTTAAAAAATTTAATATTTTATTATAGTATTACTTTACAAAATCTAAGTTTACTTGTTTGCCAAATGCACTGTAGGGTGGCCATCCCTGGGTTAGAGCAAATCATTTCTATTAAAAATGATAAACATTTTAGAAACAATTTTAAATGGAAAATGAGATCAGGAAGCTTGTTGGAATATTTAAAGTAAAGAAAGATTTTTTAAAGATGTTTGTAAAGTACTAGAAATAGTTTTATTTACAAAGTATTTACTCTGAATATTAAATATTTCAAAGATAGATTCTGTTTGAAGACTATTTTTTTTTATAAAAATCGTTTTATTTAATAAAAGGTTTAAATGTGGATATTTCAGCATTATGATTCGGAGGATCAAAAATTGAACCTGGGCTTATTTTATGAATTAATCAATGGACGCCACTTGAGGATATTAATGCATTCACATTTTTCATACTAGTTTTTAACTATTGTATTTTTAATAACCAATATTGAATTTGCATTAACACATCTAACAGATTTTTTTATTGTTTTTAAATTATTCAGAAACTATTAAACTAAAATTCATAAACATCAGTGTTTTAAACACAAAATAATTTGTTAGTTTAATTGCACAGATCTGTTAAAATTAACTACATATTTTAGTGATGAATTTTACATTATCTTTAAGAATCACAGACATTTTTCAAGAGTAGTGTACACCTGGGTCTCATTTTTATGTGGTAGATAGGTTCCTCAGAAAATGTGAACAAAAGAAGTCACACAAAAATAGACTTAGCTTGAAAAATGGGGGATAGCTTCTGTAATTTTCAGAAATTGCATAAAAGCAAAGCAACAAGGATAAATTACTTTAAAATTTGCATTAAAAAATAAGGAAATAAAGTATGGCTAATAAAAAATTTCAAATATTTGAAAAAAATTAATATGAGACAAACATTTTTTTACTTTTTTTATTAACTACAGTATTTAATTTTACATTTTTTCATACATATTTTAAACATTACCGCTATTTAACAATATGCGTTTGTTTGTGAACTGGTAAGAAATCAGATTCATGATGTGATGTACAAGTAGCACCACTTTCAGTCTTGCACTGTGTTAATGGTTTTCTGTTTCTACATTAAAAAATGAGATCACAATCAAAACAAAAAGGGCAATCATTTAAATGACAATACATCCCGCTTGGTGGCATTGTTCTTCCAACAAAATATCTTCATATACTGTTACCAGGCCACTACATTTTATTTACATATTATAACAAAGAAACCAATACACAGAAAACTTTTTTAAAAAACATTTTTTTATTAATATCAAAAATAAAAATTTATTTTTTTTAATATTTTTTTTTAAAAATAATTAACATTTTTCAAAAACAATAGTAAATAAATATTTGTTCACTTTAGGTTCCAATCAAAAAATGCAATTTCAAAAGAAGAAAAAATTTGACTGCAATTCTCAAGTAATGTTACTTTTTACTACATAAACATTAATTAAAACATAACAAATAAATGTAATCGAACGATTCCTAATTTTGTGAATGCTGTAGCCTCATCTCTTCTAGTCATAAAAATTCCTTTTTGTTATTTTTTCAAATAATTAACGGTTTTTCAAAAATCTTAACAATAAATAAATATTCATTCACTTTATGTTCCGATGAAAAAACACAATTTTCAAACTCAAATAAAATAAAAAAATATTGACTACAATTCTCAAACTAACGTTACTTTTACTCCATAAAAATTAAAACATAAAATAAAGAAATAAAATCAAACAATTCCTAATTTTGTGAAAGCTGTAGCCTCATTTCTTCTATGATGATAAGGTTAGTGTTAGGTCTAGACCATTTCAACTCTTGCCACAGTGGGAAGCCATTTTCTTACAGTAACAAAAAATCTTGTGAACTCTGAGACTTCAGCTGTACCTCTGAAAAAAAAACCAAATTTCATGACTCACACACCTAAACAGGTTAGTAGACAGCTTTGCTACAGTGGGAAAATTTTTAGGACCTTACACTACTTTATTTACTGTTCAAAAGTAAAAACATTAATACATCTTACATAAATAGTATATATTCAAAAAATTCAAACCCTATCATGAAAAAGTAATGACATGTTAAGAGTCAGAATTTGTATAGATGGTAAACAACAACACCTATCAAATGATAAAGCTGTCTAAGTGTGAATTGCAAGAGTAAATGATTGCTAAACATGCTGGCAGGTTAACATTAGCCAAAACACTCAATTGCTGCTAGCAATTGAGAAGTTGTATCTAAAAAATAGCATTTTAAACTACTTTTGGCTAACATCATTGCCATTAGGCATGATGGATTGTCATTCAAATGAGCACCACAAAAAGATTATACATTATCATTAGAAAGATTATTTTTAGTTTACAAAATCAATAAAATCTTCATTATTATTTATTTTAAAAATCTAAAAAATTATTTATTTCTGTTATATCTAACAAAATACATTTTAAAAGTTTAAAATTTTTGAATATTTACTGCAATATTTTTATACATAAGTATAAATCTATTATTATTATTTACTCATTAGTGTAAGTACGTTATTTACATAGAAGCTAAGATTCTAAATACAGCTTCAGGCCATATTCATGTTAGCTGCTAATATAACATTATATTTTTGAAAAAAAAAAAAGTATTTCAAGTCAAAATAAGTTATTAATAATTTAAATTTTTTGATATCTAATAAATATAGTGAAATATGAAAGATATAAGAATAAACATAAATCGCACAACTTCAAAATCACATTAAAATAATCTGCATAAAACGACATCCAGGTGTATATTAAATAAAGCATGATTTTATTTTTTTGCTTAAGTTCAGTTCATGAATAGGCTGCAGTAATTTCTTCTGTTTACTTTAAACATGCTTAATGGAATGTTTAATTATAAATGGTCATTACAAGATAGTGGTAGTCAGTTTTTTTAACAAGAATTCACTCTATAGAAATATCTATGATTGTGAGATTATTTTTTAATATTACAATTTATTTATTTTACTTCCTTCTGTAAAACCCTTTGCTGCTTTTATAAAGGATTTTATTAAAATAAAATAACTTAAAGTAATAAAATAATGAACTAGAAGCTAGACCCAATATGAAAAATATTGAATTTAATTTATTAATAAAATAATCCAACCATCAAGTAATATACCATCATATAATAATTTTAACAATTATACTAATAAAAATAATCATTAAAAGTAATTCCCCATTTACATATTAGTGCATATAAATTACATATAACAAAAAAAGTATGTCAATTAACATATATTATTAAAGAATCAGAAATTAGTTTATAGTGAGATAAAATTCTCCATTCTATTGAAGAATGCATAATAAAAGTCTTTTATTTGGGTTTTAATATCTATTATTATTTATGCTTATCTTATGGACTAATGAATTTTAATATTCTGCATGGTTTAATGCAGTGATAATGTAGCAGATTCTTGAACTCAAGATCCCCACAGTTCCATTACTTCCGGTTTCGAACTCCATTTATAATCCCAAACAAAAAAACATTAGATTATTAATTTTAATTTCAACGTTTGTGACAAATAAAAGAAAATAAGTTTTTAAACTGTGTTTTTTATATATATTAGAAATATTCTAAATTAATTTTTAAAATTATTTTTATAAATGCAAACGATGTTTTATATCGCAAAACTACATGTTGGAATGTAGTGCTTAATTTTAGAAACATATTCTGGAAGCTAAAAGTTATCATAAATTACTTTTTATTTTTCAAAAGAATGATATTTGACTACATTCTTTATCTCTTTGTATATAATTAATCGTATTATTTAGTCAGATCACGTTTTCATAATAACTTTTTATGTGTTGTGTCTTATCAAAAAGCTTTTTCTTTTAGTATTTTAAATTATAAAGTTATAATTTGTCGCAAATATAATTAGCATTTCAAAAAGATAATTTCAAGATAGTTTATTAAATAGTATTTTGATCATTTATTAGTTTCTATTGTTAACAGTGATTAAATTTAATTTAGGTTCATTAATATCAACTTATACATCTAAATTCTTAATTTAAAAATTGAGTACAACGTTAAATTAAGGCTTTAAGAATGTTTACATCTAATACATTATTATTACATGCCATTAAATCGACATTTATTTCAGGTGATTTTTGTGAATAGTTTTTTTTTATTCATAAAGTTTTTTTTTTTTTATAAAGTAATTTTTGTGAGTAATATTATACATTTAAAAAGGAAAAAAAACAAAACAATTTTATCTACTATATAATGAAAAACATTTAAATAAATGTCATTAAGAGTATTTGAACTGAAAGTAACGACGTGGCGATTAGTAACTATTTTGAGCATTAAATTTCACCATTATTTAAATATCTTACACACACACACACACGTTTTCTTGAAATATAACTGTATATAAAACAATTGAAAAGGGAGAGGGGGAAACAGACTTCTGGATTATGAAAAACAATGTAATAGGATAATGCTGGCAATATTAGAGTTGAAGAGAATTAATGAAAATATTTTATTAAATTATAAAAAAAGTATAAAATGAAAGAGTAACTAGAATGGAAGTATATTTAGATGAAGAGAAATAATAACAGATATGCTGAATAAAATCTATGAAAATTGAGAGGGGAGAAAAAGAAAAAGAATGATTGATGACTTAGAAACAAAAAAAAATGGCTATGGTTATTTGAATAGATTTAGAAATGATTGCCAAGTATTTTAAATGAAGAGATGAGATAGCAGTGAAATCTATAAAGACGGGGAAAGTTACCAAAAATGATGCAATTATTATTGGTAACTTTAAAAGAGCACGGAGAATAGTTAGAAAAATAATTGACAAATCCGTACACCAAATGCCTTAATGAGAAAAATGTAACAGACGATTGTAAAAATTCAGTAGTGCTATTGTTATTTTAAAAAGTGATAGAGAAGATATCTGAAATTACAAATCCATCAATCTTCTTTCAGTTCTATATAAAATCTTTATCAAGATAGTTACAAACAATCTCTAACAAACTTTGAATAGAAACCAAGCAAATGAACAAACTGGATTTAAAAGTTATTGTAGAAGAGTAAATCATATTTATGTATTGAAAGAAGTTATAAAAAAAGACTGACCAATATAAATGACTGTTGTGCTTTGGATTTGTAGATTATGAAAAGGTATTTGATTTTATAAACCTTTCCATATTAATTAAAACTTTAGATTATCAAAATACAGACATAGGATATTGTCATATTTACCAAATTTTTTGTCAAATTGCAACAGTCGTAATTATATTACATATTAACATTATGAAGATTAATATTACAAAAAAAAAATAGTCAGATGTCACATGACCTAATTTAATAAACTTGTATTTACAAATGTTATATATAGAACTTATTTTGCAAGCTCTATATATAACAAAAGATTAATATTGACCAAAAATATAAGAAAGGATAATTTTATATCTTCAAAACATTTTACAACAATTTTAAAAAAAGTATTTTATGGTTTAAAATGAAAAGATAAGGGAACAAAGTCTAGAGTTTTTGGATGATCACTATTTTGAAAATAATGTTTCAGGTCTTCAAAAAATGTTACAAGAATTATCAGATGAAATAAAAAAGTAAGACTAAAGACAAATGCTAAAAAGATTAAAATAACATTCATGGGTTTTCTTAGGAGAGAACTATACAAACTGTTAATCATGAATTAGAAGAAATTAACAAGTATAAGAAGAAAAAATACTGACTGAGGAGAAAGTTAATAAATATAAATACTTTGCTCAGATTTTTACTACAGATGAAAGCATAATGATAAAATTATATCAATTTATATAGAATACTTTTCATAGAAGAAACAATATTAAAAGTAAATATGTTTACATGTTTAAAAAGGAAGGCTTTTCATATATGTGTCTTACTTGTTTTTGACCTGAAATTTGGATAATTAACTGAAGGACAATACAGAGATAATAATAAATGAATCCCAAGAAGATTATAAGAGTCTTAGAAAAAGTCACTATGTGATATGAATAGATGAAATAAAGAAAATTGTTAGGTTTATGTGGAAAAGAGATATTAATAATTAGAAATGATATAAATTAAACTTGCAGAAATCTCTCTCTTGCTATAGATTAAAAATGTTTGAAAATGATAATGATGATGTTGGTGTATAACTTTGTATTTAAAGTTTTGCATGAAGTTAAACTTCACAAATTTAAAAAAAAAATCTGTAAGATACTTACTTACAGATGAAAAAAATTATTTGATGAGTTTAATAAAATCGATTATCTAAAACCTATTTCAGATAAAGTACTAAAATAATTACAAAACAGTAAATAAACTAAAATTTATATATATTTAAGACTGTACCCAGCCTATGAAAAGACCAATGTTTTTTTAATTAATGTAAATTAAACAAAAAAATTTAATAATATTATAAAAATAAATGAGAAATGTACTCGGCCTGAAATGCAGTCATTTTTGTAATAAACTATTTGGTACACTTCAGAAATATACCCTGGCAAGATATTAATAAAGCTCAATTAAAATTTAAATATTCCTATTATATTTGCTATGTGAATTTGACAGTGTTACAGATAAATATATCCTATAAAAATTATATTAATGGTGGAATTACTTCTTTCACATAGCATTACAGACAAATGTAATAGTTTTTTTAATTGATTGAGAATTTGACATGTGACAGCATTACAGACAAACATACATTCATATGGCTTTTATATATATATATATATATATATATAAGCCATATGCCGATCTATATATATATATATATATATATATATATATATATAATAGAGAGCATACCAGTAGCTCAAAAAGATCTTAATTCATAAATGCAGTAAGAGAAAATATTTAAAATCTCTATCTGGAATGTTCCTATCCCCAGACCAATTGGTTTCAAACTTATGGCTCACCTCAGTAAGGAGCTAGAACATTCAGACACTAGATATAAAATATCAACTCAAAAACAGCACTTATTTATATGTAATATTTAAGTAGAAACTCTGGAATTTTTCTGACATGAAACTGTCTTTAACTTCAGCTATATAACTTAAATAGCTATATGGAACTAAATTCAGATCTATTATATATTAGTAGCCTTATCATTGCCAAGGCCTTAAAGGTAAAATTATAGTTATCAATAAAGCAAGCCATAAGCAATAATAAGACTACTAATATATGGTAGATCTGAATTTATTTCAGTCCCATATAGCTATTTAAGTTAGATAGCTGAGTTAAAGACATTTTTATGTCAGAAAAATTTCAGAGTTTCTACTAAATATTACATATTAAATAAGTGCTGGTTTTGAATTGATATTTTAGATCTATTACCTGAATGTTCTAGGTGATAGGAACATTCCAGATAGAGGTTTTAAATATTTTCTCTTACTGTACTTATAAATTAAGAGCTTGTTTGAGCTATTGGCCCACCTTCTATATTACATATTTGTAAATATAAGCTTACAAAAGCAATGTCATGCTATATATGACTTGCATTATATATATATATATATATATGACTTGCATTATATATATATATATATATATATATATATATATATATATATATAACAAACTAACCAAAGGAAATACATATAAAACAAAAAAAGACTTATAAATCCAATAATAAATAATATTATATTTCAACCAGAGGACTGGTTTTCATCAGAAAGAAAAAAATACACAGTAAAATGGCAATAATCAAAAATTACAGATTTGGTAAAAGATTAAAAATTTTAACAAAACCCCCCTGATTGGTCACAAAATCTAACACAGAATATCTACCCAATCAATGACAAAATTCAAACAACAAAAAAAGAAAAAAACTACATTCCCTCCTAATCAAGCTTAAATTCTATTTAAATTAAAATAAATATAAAAATAAAAAATCCAAAATTAAAAATTAAAATATACATATGTGCATACATACAAAAATTAGACTATGCTCACATACAAAAAATAGCTGTGCTCACATTAATATTCATTAAAAACTAAAATACTTATACATTTTAATCAAAAATTATAGTTAGTGCAAAGTACAATAATTTATAATAACTAATTACTTATCTATATACCAATTAAATTAATATTATTTATTGGATTTATAAGTCTTTTTTTGTTTATATATATATATATATTACACACAAATGTACTTTACGTGTTGAGTACATACAATAGGGTTTTTTTCACATGAAATATTGTTCGAGATATTTTTGGAATTTATTCAAAAAAATCCATAAATACTCAATTACAGAAAAAAAAAAACATATTTATATTTTTAAAAAAGTCTGAAATATTTTGTAAATAATTATTTAGTACTACACTAGATTATATATTAAAACACAATAATTGAGCTAACAATTCATGATTAGGTCTGTTAATCTAATGAGCATTTCTCTTTTCTTTAATCTAATATCATTTATTGTATGCTTGAGTAATCAGTAGTTACCAGATGGTCAAGCAATTTAATTACTATTCATATATCAGATTTTGTCATTATCAAATGAGATCTTCTGTTTCAACTCTGGAATATTGAATATGGTAGCTATTTTTACATTTTTTGTGATAATAACACTGGGCTAGGGAGATTGACAAGAGTACTTGCCCAGACCAGTTGGCAATTCAGATCTGTGAACAACTAAAAATATAAATTTTAAGATGTTCTGTTTCATTCCATGTACGATGCCTCTAATTTTATAAGGACTGATTCCTCCCTCTATTGCTGTGATGAAAGGGATGGGTTGACCTACCTCCTAACCCTCCTATCTGAACTGTATCCCTGTAGACCCATTGCATACAATGTTCATTATCAGTAGTTCTAACTATTGCCTGTATACCCAATTATGTACTTTGCTCTATAAATAAATAAAATATCTTTTTGAAATGTAAATGTAATAACCTGGAATTAAAAAAAAACTTTTTAATCTAAACCAATCTGCTTTACAGTAATATAAGTTTTATATCCAATTCGTTAATTCTATAATATTGTAATCTTGGGTCTATTGTAACTGCAGTTATATTTTATGACTAGAAATATTAATAACATAATATCATTTGCTTTTTTCAGCATACTATTGTAAATAAAACTATTTATTTTTTCTTTAGTGTGTAATATTATCTATAATTGTCACTGATGAGAGGTTTGGAATGATTATTGTTTACAAACTTTGAATCCCTGACCTTTAGTGTATTAACATAACATTTCATGATACTATCTTTTAATCTTTTTTTTTTGAACCTGACTTTTTTTTCTGAGAGACTTCAGTATTGTAGCTGCTTACTGTATTTTATATACTTCCATATATTCTCAATAAAAGCAATAACAATGCTAGATTTTCAGGTGTCTTTAAGATAATTTCCAAATGTAAACTGTTTTTAACTTTCCCATGATAATCATGATCAAGTTTATTCATTACTGAATAATAATTGGATATTATCTAAGTTAGTTATACATAAGTGCCTTATAAAAAAAATCCTATCCTTGTCAGGATATTTTCAGATACCCAAAAAGTTATTTCATGAGTTTCAAGCACTTAGTTATGAGCATGTAACTACATGATAACCACTTTCATTCTAAAACTATAGAGAGAGAGAGATGAAAACACCTCTGATAGCATTTAAACAATATATTATTAACTATGCTGATGTTTAAATCTAAGAATGTTATTATAACATATGGAATAATAAGATTAAAATCATATAAAAGATGCAATAGTACTTCATATCATCACATCATCATTTGCAATAATATAGCATATGTGTAGATGCAAAAAAAAAAATTTCTTTTGATTCCAATCTTTCAATAATAAAATTGAAATATAATTAAAATAATTATGTGATACTAAAATTATCAAATATTTTTGTTTTTATTAAAATAAACAACAACAAAAAAAGAAATTGAGAGAGAACTGTTCTTAATTTTTAAGACATCAAAAATGCAGAAGGAAATGAAATGTAGCTTTATGATTGCATTTATAATCAGAATAAAAGATATTATAATTGAATATATATTACAATTGCATGTTTAATTTGTGCATGTGAATCGTAAAATATGACAATTTATAAAAATTAAATATATGAATCCATCAAAAACAAAGTAATTCTCCTGATTATCTATAATTAACTTTGACCAAAACAAAAACTTAATAATAAAACCGAAATTGTTAACAATATGATTTTAATAATACTGATTACTTAGACAACTGTCTAAATATTAGAAGCATTGGCAGCAGTCAATATTTATTCATTCGTTTTCATATTTTCTAGTTTAAAACTTTAGCTATTTAACCAATCCACCTTAATAAATTGGCAGTTAAATTCATTAATAGAATAGATAATTGCTACATATTATAGGATTGCATCTATTATAATTTACTTATATTTTTAAAATTATGATATCCATAAGTAAGTGGGTAAATATATCATCATAATTAGTTAGAGCATTCTTTTTAGGATTGACGACTTTCTTTCAGTCATGTAAGTTTTGCAAGACACAGGAATAAAGAACATCTAAATGTTGTGCAAACCTTCTAGTATCCATTGATTACTATGGCTTGCTTTGGGTTTCACTACTGTTTGGAGAGAGTTGCTACTGTTTTAATAATAACACATTTATCTACAGTGCCAAGATTATGTAATGATTTTTTGGTAAAAAATGTTGTGTTTTAGAATTCATTTTATTATCCTGATTCTATTCCTGTTGACTTTGTTTATTTTCAAAGTTAATATTGGTCATAAAAAAACATGTCATGGTTTAATTCAGGACATTTAGAAGCTTGCAACAAAGGTGAAAAACACAGTGTCATATTTCATGTTGTAGCTCATTATCCAAGCATGCTAATACTTTAAAATTTTTGTAGTACATAACTAAATTTTAGTACTATGCAACACATTATTTGGAGAGACAACCAGTTATTCATTCATTGTGGCACAAAGCAAAGCGATGTACATATACATATGAATACACAGAATGTAATGTTTTTGAAGTATTAAAGGTAAAAGAATGTAAATAAAAACATCAACTGCATAATTAAGTGGAATATCAAGAAGAACTATTCTTAAACTAGGAGTTATTTAATAAGCTTTAAAAGATAACATAAAATTAGAAAAAATAAAAATTTTAATAATGCTAATATTTTACTAATCACTCTATTAAATCTGATGATTGCTGTTTTAGCATGAAACACGGATATTGGTGATTATTTATCTTTTCAACATATTTGTGTTCGAGTGTATCAGAGTTTTGAGATAAAGTGGGGAGTGGTGGGTCATGTAAAAGTCTGTGCTCATATACTTTATATATTCTATTAAATAAAGCAAAAGTTAAAAATAAGTTTGTTTTGCATCATTTATAATATCAGAGAGCACAAAAATTTTTCTATTGCAAAAAACGATTGCAGGTAAAAAAAAAAAAAAAATTCTGTGTGGAATACACATACATACTAATGTTTCTTGACATAAACTTATTTCACTAAAGTATGGCATTTATTTTTTATTATAAAGAAATATAGCTATATATTAGCACTCATATCTAGAAAATGAATACCAGTAAAAAATATCTTTATCTTTAGTAATTAAAGACTATACCTATTTACAATTATAGCTTTGCTTTATTATTAGAACACTGATATTCATTTGACTACAGAGAGATGAAGAACCTTTTTTATTTTTAGTTAAAAATAATTAGATACTCATTTCTGAGCAGTAATTGAATATTCAATTGAATTGACTGCAAAGCAGTTACTTAATAAAAACCTTGGACTTGTTTAGAAATTTTCAGCTACTTAATAAAAATGTATTCAAAGTTTATGAAAATTTAAATTCCAAGAATCATTGCGCTCCAAAGCCTTTTCAATAATATTAATACAAATGGATCGGCTTTAAAAATGTTAACAAAGATTTATAGGATTGGTAAAACATATATAGTAAACATAATAAACAGCAGAATATTCTGTGCTCAAACAATAGTCATGTTTATATTTATTTAGTTTATAAGTATATACAACACATATAATGATGCTGATGCGCGCAATGTATATTTATATTCTTGAGGGCCTATGTACAATTTATACTACTAACAGAATTAACAAATTTATGCGTATAAATTGTATGTAATTATTGACATTACTTTTTTTATTTGTGCAGTATTTTATTAATACTATTGACCGGACTATTATTTTGCAAACACTTATATATATATATAAGTTCCCACTTCTCAATCAATATATTTATTATAGATAAATACAAAAAGTATTGATTTACAAAATGTGTTTAAGTAAATACTATTGTCAATATCAACTGTTAACCTTCTATAGATTTTATTTAAAGAAGAAAAACCACTGTTACTAAATTTTCTGGTTTTACAACTTTTGAAGTTTGTTTACAATTAAATAAATACACACTTTTTACAACCCACAAGATTTTTTTATTGAATTTCGACAAAATTTAGGTCAAGGTCAGGAATGCATTAAATTATAAATTTTAATTATCACACTTTTAACAATATTAAATTTGTAATTTTCTTATATAAATGACATATAATTTTATTTTTGTGACGATTTTTCTATATAAAAAATGCAACGCTGAAAAAATCTCACCTTATATATATAGTATATAAGATTAACATTGTGATTTAATGCATCTTATAGAGATAATAAATACAATTAAGCTTACTGTCTGCTGGTATAAGTGCCTCTTGTAATGTTGTTTTACTCTTTGAATCTTGATATTAAGTAATTATTGGTATTAACTATATTTTTGTGAAAAAATATTTATTTTAATACGCTAAGAAAAAGTGTAATCAATCAATAATCTTAATTTCATAAAACTTGCACTGTCCGATTCAGCACAATGCTGGACTCAACACTTAAAAGTTATTGGATTAGTATCCAGTTGAGAAAAAAAAGTATACGTTTAGTCAATTGAATGAATTTGTTGTGCTTAAATATCCCATCCTGAAAAATCGATTATATATATATTTTATTTAATCATAAAATACTTCAAGCTTTTTCAACATCTGGAGAATATCATTCTATCCAGATTAATCAGTTGCTGATTAATGAGTTTTTTACAATTTTATTTTTTTAGCTACTCTGCTTAAATATATATATGCACACATGTAATTGTGAATGAGATAGTAACCAAGTATGATGATGGTTATAACTGGAACAAATGTAGCTTAATTAAATTTATTTTACTTTAGACTACTTTTAATTTTGCATGTGACATAATCATCACTACTACACATATATATGTACTTTTTCTATAGAAATTTAACGGTCTTTTAAACAATAATATTTGATGAAAACAATCAATATTTTGCTAGATGTGACTTTCTGTCAATAATGTGACATCGTCAATGATAGAGTAACGAAAATCTGGATAAATTTTCAACAGAGTAAAATTTAAAAAACATGATTTATAAGTAATTAATCATAGATAAATATAATAGCCCATCATAAGATAGTTGTCTCCCCAAAAGCTTCTCATAAAGGAATCGGTTATACAAATATGTATTTTGTTATTTTAAAAGGTAATTTAATGCAAATATAAAACAGCAATTCAAAACAACTTCAGTTAAACAGTATGAACAACATTTATTTTTAATTCAGTTAGATTTTTAGCACGTGGGGAAAAAACTTTTTAATAATTATGCTGCGTATGTAATAAAATCTAAATATAAAGTGTTTGATATTAATATAAACTTGTATTACTTTGATTTTATACAGTTAAACTATTGATATTAATAAAAAACTGCTCTCTTTAAGTTTCAATTTTACAGGTGAAGTATCAGCGATCTGAAATTCCTACTTTCTAGACATTGTGGATTTGGGATTTGTTTTGGAATTTAAAAATAGATCTTTTGCTCTTTTATTGAAAACTCAAACCAATTAAACATTAATTTTAATATATATATATATTACCTATATAAATTATTTGTTTATTGTATAAATTTATTTCAATACTACCACTTTAAAAAATATTTTTATATCATTGATAAAAATTTCTGTGGCAGTAATTAAAACAATAAATCAAAACAATAATTTATTTTTAAATACAAGTATATTATCTATACTGAATTTAGGGTAATTAAAACGGATTTGAACTCAGATTTTCAAACTCACTTTATCTATCTACTCTATCTTAAACAACCGATACACATGACTACATACATGCGAAAAAAAGATAAATGATCTGCATTATATGTATTGCATGCTGAACCAACACTTATCAGTTGGTTCAGAACATCATCTCCAACACACACATATAATCAGGGTTTATTATATATTAAGGTAGAAAATCTCAAACTTTAATAGATAGGCTTCAATCTTCTCCATGTTCCAACTCTTCAGTCATTCATATCATTGAAAATATGATGATGGACTGCTCAAAGCTCTTGTTATTGTCATACCCATGTTGACGAGTCACACTGACCCCTTATGGATGGCTGAAGAGTTGGAGGGTGGAGAATATTGAAGCATATCCATTAAAGTTTGAAGATTTGCTATCTTAATATAAACTAAACACCAATTACATATATGTGTGGGAGATGATGATCTAAACCAATAGATGAATGCTGGTTCAGCACAAAATATGGATATTAGAGATCATTTATCGTTTTCAAATGTATGTGGTCATGTGTAACAGTTGTATAAGGTGAAGTGGATAGCTAAAAGGAGCTTGAAATTCTGAGTTCAAATTTCTTCTAATATAATAATTTATTTTTATTTATTAATCTTTATCTAAAAGCTTAAATGTAATTAAGTTAAGATTTAATTATCTGATTAAATTTTTATATATTTAGTCTTCAGTTTGAATAGAGTTTGTAGCAAAATTAAATTATTTTCTATTGAAATAATTGTTTAAATATTTTTAAAATTAATAGTAATAATAAAACATATTTGGAAATTATTTAAATTATAAAATTAAACAAAGAAACCCCAATTAAATTCTACCCTTTAGTAATGAGTGTTAATTTGCTTTTATTTTTCATCACCATAGGAGATTATAGTGATTCAAAAAATTAGTATAAAGAAAGTATATATATATATATAAAATTAAGAGTGTGCTAATAACTCTAAACAAGCTTTTTTTTTTTATTTATTTATGATAAATGCTACTACAAGAGAAGGCATTCAAATCATTTTTATCTTGGATTGTCCCCATCCCCAGACCGGTTTCGACCTATGGGTCTCTTCAGTGAGGAGTTGGGACATTAGATCTA
>JAQFVV010007908.1:0-50595 GCA_028023455.1 Epiperipatus broadwayi
ATTGGGCAGTAGCCATGATTTATTCTGACTCAAGTCAGTATTTTTTTATTTTTTTAAAAAAAAGATATTAAAACACACCGATATTTTTCAAAAAACACTATTAATCTATTATATAATTCGATTTTTCCTGTATTATGTTTGTTTTGCGAATAACAAGTTGGAACAAAAGTAAAAAATAAATACTTACATCGGAGAACTTAAGGATTGCTTCTTACCTCAGCAGAGATTTGCTGCGGGCTATTATTATTATTATTATTATTATTATTATTATTATTATTATTATTATTATTATTATTATTATTATTATTATTATTATTATTATTATTATTATTATTATTATTATTATTATTATTATTATTATTATTATTATTATTATTATTATTATTATTATTATTATTATTATTATTATTTTAGCACAATATGTTTTAAACAAAAATGTATGAATTCATACTTTGAATGAGTAATATAAAGCTATTTTATAAAAATACATTCAAGTAATCAAGAACAGACTGATTACAATTATTTATTAGTAAGTTATATGATATACTAAACAAAAGTAAAATAATAATTTTAATGAGAAGTTTATTAAAATAGTATTTAAAAAAAATTTAAAAATAATGCAAAAGAACTTTATATTTAGATTTTCTAAAAATTAAAATGCTATTTAAAATCAAATTTGGCTAAAATTTTTAAAGGTTTAAATTTTATTTGGTAATCTACATGAGTATCTCTGTGTACATTTATGTTCAAGTATTTATTCTTGTTCATGTTAATATACTATTTTAGTTTAAAATCTTTTTAATAGTTTAATATATCAAAAGAAAAACATTACAAAAATTCATGTAATTATGCCATTAACATATCTCACATATATTGCGAATGTGTGATTTTCAGAGAAGATTTAATGATTTTTTTTTCTAATATAAAATTCTAGACTGAATGTTATACCACTTATCATTAATTCAAATATTATATAAAATTCTCCTTTAATTATTACTTAATATCTTATATATATATATATATATATATATATATAAGTAATATATATATATATATATATATATATATATATATATATTAAACAACAATGTTCTGTATAATTCTAGGCTTTTATTCAAATGGTTCCAGAGTGATTTACTGCAGTTTTAAATTGTGGACTATTGGAATCTAAGTCCAGAAATTATATTTCCAGTTCTGCCACTTATTATTAATTAAACTTTTTACAAATTACTGGTCAATAAAAATAAAGTATTTTTTTTTTTACTTTTATGGTTTATACATGTAGTAAAATAGTTTCTTCCTGAGCTTGAGATCCATACACTGTAGGTCTACTTTGTTATTTTTAGATCGTGATCTTAAAATAAATTACTGAAAAAAATTGATTATTTATGGTCCTGAATGATTAGTACAGTGGTAATAAGATAAATTTGAGTTCGATGTCCATCATTTATGACTTAGTTCTCTCATCTTTTGTGCTAAAATTTCTTTTAAACTTTTGAACAATTAGTACTACAAAAGTTAATATATTTAAAAGCCCTTTGTGACAGATTAAAATTCATTTCTAATTTATGATTGTTTATGCTTAAGACTAATCAAATTTTTATTTAAAATTTAAAATACTTTAAATCAGCTATGGTCATAATGAAAGATTTTCCCCCAGTTAATTACATATTGTGCCCATATATCATTGATTTCATTTGGTGCTTCATTCTCAAAAAGTAAATATAATCAAATAAAATCTGAATCTAGATACAGTATCATTCTTAAAAATAATTATTATAGAATATTCTGCAAAAATAATCACAAATATATAAACAAATTATGAAAGAAATACTGTAGAAATCTAAGACAAAAAATGAATACACTCAAAACTTTTGCAAACAGCCATATGTTACAAATGTCTTTTGATTCATCTACTAAAGTAAATATTTTGAAGTAAAATTTACATATGCAGTTTTTTACAGAATTCTCATACACTTCATGTTGTCATGTGTTTTCTAAAAAATAATAGTATCGCTTTTTTTCTTCTTGCAAAAATAATGTTATTTTCTATACTTAACATTGTTTTATTGCTTTGAGACTTATTCTATAGTATGGCTTTCTTTTTCATTTTAGAATTATATTTTCCTATGATACTATTATCTTTTGTTTTATTATTGTACAGAATTTTGGTTATTCAATTTTTCCATGAATAGTTTAGATATTTTATTTATTTCTTACTTCACCCATAATCCTAATTTAAATAAAAATTGTTGTTGATATTATCCAAAAATAAATAATATTTCTGTAGTGTGTTATATTAACGTTTTGTGAAAGAATTCTTAATAGAGTAACTATTTTTTTAATAATCTTATTCATGTCTGAACTATAAGTAATATATGTTAGTGTATTAAAATAATTTTTGTATTTTTGTTCAAATTATTTGAGTATTTCGGATGTTAAAGATGTTCACTGTTAATACTGTTTCTAATAGGATTAGGTTCTCTAGTGATGCAGTACTAATACCTACACTTATTAATATCAGAATTGTTGAATAATTTTATACTAAACACTGATGGCAAAGAAAAAATAATACTTAACTTTAATCAACTTTCATACAGTAAGACATTTTGCAATATTTTTGTTTTTCCCTGCAATTATTAAAAAAAAATATTTATTATCTAAAGTTTGGATGACAAGTTATAAAAATAAGTTTTTTTTTTTTAAAAAAATAAATGTTTATAAATAGTGATTTGATTATTATGG
Source organism: Epiperipatus broadwayi (assembly GCA_028023455.1). Lineage (NCBI taxonomy): Eukaryota > Metazoa > Onychophora > Udeonychophora > Euonychophora > Peripatidae > Epiperipatus > Epiperipatus broadwayi. The sequence continues at coordinate 2,746 of JAQFVV010007908.1, forward strand.
TTGGTGATGATAGGATAGGAGGATTTTCTGCACAAATAATAATTATGCAAATACTTATTGTTATCTATACATATTCTAATAATTTTAATAAACCTGTAAGTAAATAAATTAGAACTATTAAATACGTAATATAAAGAAAATACATTTATTTATGAGGCAATTAAATTCATTTATGTTAACCAGAGTGAAGTCACTATATCCACTATATATTGTTTCAAACAACCCAGAAATACATTGGACATTGCTTATAATAGTTTATTGATAATGTTTGATTGCAATAATATGTGTTAATTATTAAGTTATAAATTTACACTATTTTTCAATATGAACATATGCACACATTGTAATAATCAGACAAACGTATTTCAACTATTAACATTTTTTCTTTGTTTATTGACATTAATCCTGGCTTTAAGCATCAATAAATAAGTTAATACATGTATATTTGAAACAATGTTTTATTTCATAGAATAATGATGGCTACTACATAATATCTACTTGGAATGCCAGGCTATTTTTTGGGGAACACAAGATATTCCCAATAAATAAGGGTAGAGTATACAAACTTATATTTAAAGAAATTAACAAATTATATAGCAATAGTTTGATGACAATAAGAATTATTAATTAATATACAATTTACTTTATTTATTGTCATCTTATTTCATATGCAGGCAGACAGACAATTATTATGCATAAATGTTCAAGATTTTATTACAAGTTTAATTTTAATCTTTATTTACATTGTAACACTAATATATTTATATAAAACACAGAAAATTCATTGTACATTTAACCTGACTTCAATAAACTTAAAACACTACATATGAACTCATAAATATAAAACATTGCTCTGACATATATGTCTCCTAGTATTAATACATTGATATATTCTATATGGGATAGACACCAATGCTATTTTATAACTAATTGAAATGAATGGTCCACTTTTAGGTCCTTATCCTAAATCAATAAAGTACAACCACTATAGGAGTGACCTTTTGATTCCTATTCAAATTCAATAAAATCTCTTTACTTAAAAATAATTATGAGCATGATCTTTTTAAATCCTAACTCTAATTCACTATAAATACAATATATACAGGGATGACTTATTCAGATATCAATCCCTAATTTATTAAAACTAGATAGGAATGTATTCTCATATGGATGCAACTATGCAAAACTATTTAACAGTGAACAAGCAATTGCATACATATAAAAATTCATTTAAATAAAATTTAATTATCAATAATCAAATAGGGTTAATTATAAACAAATGAGTAATGAAATCCATAAAAATATCAAATGATCACTATTTCATATTTTTACAGATGCTGTTAATAAGAGCACCAAAGTCATTACATAGTAGTTCCACCAAGTGGAAGCCTTCATAAGCAATGGATGCAGGAAGATTGGTATGTAAAATCTACCTAGTGCCTACTCATTCAACAATCCCCAGACTAGTTTAGTGATGAGCCATGAATTTAGGTGCATTATAATTGGATCTTAGGATCTAATGAAATTCCCCAGCAGCCACCTTTAATCTATTTGGTTAATTATAAAGTTCAGAATCCAAAATGTTTCCAACCCAAGCTCATTTGCTTGTATACTCATATAGATCTGAACTCAATTTAGCATCTATTTATTTTGGTGTCTTCATAGATAACTAAATAGATAAAAGATGACTGCTGAAGGGTTGCATTAGATTTTAAGATTGTGCTCTCAAATTTATGGTTCCTCATTGATGAAACACACAAGTTAAAAACTGATTTGGGGGTTGGTTGAGTAGGCACTAGATAGGGATTTTATGCACAAAACTTTCCCCATCCATTGAATATGAAGGCTTGTACTTGGTGGCACTACTGGAAGAGAGTGATACTCTTACTAACAACATGTGTAATCATATGAAACGGTGATCATGTGATGATTTGATGGTTTTATACATATCCTGCCATAGGATAAGAGTAACTGTGGTTTTTGAAAAACCAAAAACATCAAAATGTATGATGCTGAACTGAGATCAGATCTATATGACTGTATAAGTAAATGAGCCTTAGTTGGAAAAAAGTATGGTGTTTTAATCTTGGGATCCTAGCTTTAGAGCTAACCAAATAAATAAAAGATGGCTTCTGATGGATTGCATTAGGTCCTAAGATCAAAGTACAGTGCTCTTAAATCCAAGATCCTCACAGATAAAAAACACTAGCTAGAAACTATCTGGGGATTTTAAATGAGTAGGCACTAGATAGTGATTTTATGAATAAAACATCCTGCATCCATTAATTACAAGGCTTGCACTTAGTAGCACTACTGTATGGAGAATTTGGTACTCTTAAATGGGCGAAGCTATAATTACATCTTAGCTATGATTATTTAAGACTTGAAAATTCATGCTCTAGTGTTGCATTTTACATTTTATTATTATTTCTTACTTTTTTATTTTTAAATAATAATTTCTACATTGTTCATTTCAATATTTTTAACAGGTATAAAAAGTTGTTACAAAATTATTAACTTAAATAACATATATAATAACAGGGTATACATTTTTTTTATTTTTAAAACTGACAATTTCTATACATAATATTTAAATTACAAATGTAAAATATAAACCCAAAATATTTAAAATAATGTTCAAAGAGTTTTTAAATATGAAATTTATGAAACAAAATAGTTGTCATTTATTTCTTTTTCCTAATAAATATTAAACAGTTTGTGTGGGATTATAAGATATTTGCACAAGATACAGGTCTGTAATCTCAAATGAGCATCAATCTGTATTTTCACAAGAGCTATTTGAGGTAGTCTAATTATCCCAAGTTAGATATAAAGCGAGCTGGGGTTATTTGTTTTATATATATCCACTAAACATAGTAAAGGTCAATGGTATTTGAATGAAGTAATATTCTAATCTGATTGAATAATAATAAAAAACGCTTATTTTATATAAAACTTTTTTTTTTAATAACTCATTTCAGTTTTTTTAAGAAACCAAATTTGCATATCACTTTGATTGCATGAAAGAAAAAAATCTCTTTTTTAAAAAATCAATACTAGATTGTTCACTTCAGTATATATATATATTGTACTTACTGAAATTTAATCCTAAATTTCAATATGTGCTGTAACATCAGCTGTAAAAAAATATTGATTTGATTTTAATAGTGATTATATTAATCTGAGGAGCATTGGAATATATAGCTATGACAACAGTATTATTGGAGAAAGAAATGTTTTTTATTAATTGTAGTGTATAAAAATTATGAATTGACTTCATTCATTTTAAAAATGAATGAGCAAATAACAAAGATTATAGTTTTGATAAAGTTATTATTTTTTTTTATTTATGTATATTTTCATTACTGCATTCATAATAGTAGGTTACAAATAATACACCTAAATGTTTAATAGCTCAAATATATTTGTTGTACTTTATGTATAATATTGTTTTGGAAAATATGTGTAAAAGCTTGTTTACATTGTAGTATAAATTGTTTTCGTTTATGTTGGAGTAAAATAATCTTATTTGTATTTTTAAAAATGCAAATATTTATTATATGTAATAATACAAGCTATATAGGTCATGTGATATATGACTGATTTTTACTATATGTAATAATTGTAAAATATTGAATTTTTTGTTATTATTGTATAATAAGATTTTTATTTATATGATGCTAGATGAAATTGAACAAGAGTTAATGCAAAGCATTGCTAGAGATTCTCTGATGTCAATTAAAAAAATTCATTCTCTCATATCTTGGTTTCAATAGAAGCGAACCTAAGCTTCTTCATGCATTTTTTAAAATTTGTTTTCAAAAGTATATGATTATTAAATGGATGTAATGATGGGGTGAAAACAATAATATTTATTTATTAACTAGACTGTTATCGAGGCTTTATAAACAGTGACAATTTATATAATAAAAAAATGAATAATGATTCATTGCATTGAAAATACATTGGACTATTTTTTTGCTTTAAAATAATGAATATTACCTATTTTTTCAATGAAGATGTCCAAATACTAACAGCAGAAACTGGCACAAGAATTAAGTTAATCTGTTGATACGATTTTAGAGACCAATGAATTATTTATAGATAAGATATAATTTGGCTCAATTTAACTGTCATGAATGAAATTAGCATCTATTCACTTATAATATTTTATATATCTTATGCTTGTTAAAGGAAAGAATGACAATATTACATCATTATGGATATAAATGAGTATCTGTTCATAGATAATGTCATGTCAATCAAAGATCTGCTAGATGAGAGAATAATTTGGATATTTAAAAAATATCAGAATTAATAAAATATGCTTTGAATATAATAGCTTTTTATGATATTTGTACTTTTTCATAAATGAAATATCATCAGATCATGGTTCAAGAAGTAGACATTAGAACATGATACTATTTTCGTAATATTGCATTTGAGGACAATGAATCAAGTTGTTTACTAATACATATTATTATCATCATCATCATCATCATCATCATCATCATCATCATCATCATCATCATCATTATTATTATTATTATTATTATTATTATTATTACTATTATCTTTTAAAAGGACTTTATTGAATATAACAAGAAAAAGTTACATTTATAACTATTTTACCACATGCAGATGAATTGAAGTTAGTATAAATAAGTTGAAAATTGTAATTGGGGGGGGGGGGGACAACAAAGACAAAGGATATGGATGTGGTTTACAAATTTGAGTTTACATTTTTTTTTTTAAATATACACATCCAATTAGTTTTGTGCACTTGTAAGACTCTTAGTTCTGTTTTTTATTAGTGTTTTTTTCATCTATAATTTTGAGCACTGTTGTAATATAGACCAAGTGTCTGTGTACATCTTTTGGGATACAATTTTTTCATCACTTAAGCAGAGCCGTTCCATTTTGTTCCAGAATGTGTTTGGATATCAAAGTACTTGCTCAAATATGTGTGTAGTTACCCTTAACAAATGATTGTAAAACTGTTTGAATGTCACAATTTCTTTGTTTGTACAATGATGGTATGGATGAAAAAATATTATCAAATACAGGGCAGGTAAAAAGAAAATGTTCTTGTGTCTCAGTTTCTCTATGACATGACCAGCATATGTCTTTTGTATTTATGTAATGCCTTCTATATCTATAAAAGTGTAATGTTGGCAATGCTTAAAGATTTAATTTGAGTAGAAAATCATAATATTTGGGTTCTAATGACCAGAATTTAAATTTTTGGGTTAGTTGTCTATTGTTAATGTTTAAAATTGGTCTTTTATCATTTAGGTGAGAGCAAATAATCTGGTATACATCCCAATATTTAAATTTATTTTGAGGTGGTGAAAAAATAATGTTTGGAATGTTAAGAATTAGTGTAAGTAAGGTTTTCCAATATCCACTGGTTAGTGGTGGTTTATCTGTTGGCATAATCTTGAAGAACACTTTCATGTATGGAAATAAATAAGCACATGCAGAAATGAGATTTAATGTCTTTTGAATGTTAAAAATATGTATTGAATGTAGTCCTAAACCATTTTGTATTAGAGAAGCTTGAATATGTTTTAGTGAAATTGAAAGAATCTTTTTTCCCCACAGTAACTTTCTACATAATGAGTTTATTTTACTAGTAAAATATTTAGTGTATAGTATTATTGGAGAATAGTATGTGATTCGAGTCATAATTAATAGATTAAACAGGGATACTTTTGAATACAATGAAAGGTAAGATTTTGAAAGTGAATCAATTATATTTTCTATTTTATTTTTAATTTTGTCTTGTGTTTGTCGACACATATCTAGGTTGCTCAAATAGAAGGGGAATCTCACAAAAGAGCTGGGTTTTCCTTTAAAATGTTGTGTGTGAAATTGTCCTGTACATATTGACCACACATAAGATTAATCCATGTTAAACTTCAGCTTGTATTTATTAGTGTATGAATTAAGAATTTTCAATAGAGTTGGGATCTGTTTTGTATTATTATTACTATTATTACTACTACTATTTTTAAATAGACTTTATTAACTGAAAGGTTACATCTGTTTACAGTTTTACATTAGGAATACATAGTTTCATATTTACATTATAAAGGATGTACAGTTTATGCAATTAAATGCCATGCATTACAAACATTTACATTACTGATTTAGATATTAGAGTTCATGATAACCATCAAGTTCAAAAACAATAGACATTTATCAATTTTCTGTGGTGACAATGGGAGAAACAGTGTTTAAATATTACACTGAGATCTGATCACAGTCTGCATGTACTTTGTTGAAGATTTAATAGGTTCCATGTTGTATTATATATAGAATCAGAGACACGTTTGTTGTCTTTTTCTTTAATGCTTTCAAGTTTATTCCAAAAGGTATTTGGATGTCTTCTTGGGTTGTTGTTGTATAAAAAAATGCCCATCTAGTACACCTTAGTGCAAATAGGACAAATGTGCTGGTACAAATATTAGCATATATACCTTGTTTGAACTTTGAAAAAGTGTGTCAATTTTAACTTTTGAATTTTTAAATAATAGAGGAATTGCTCTCTGAATATTATCAAAGCAGGTGCATTCAAAAAATATGTGATCTGGTTTTCAGTGTCTTTATGGCAAAAATTACAGTATTAATCCACACCTTTGCAATTTCTTTTATATCTAGAAATATAAAGAGGATAATCCTTCAAGGTTATTTTTAACAAGGAAATCAAAATATTTAGGTTCAAGGGACCAATGTCTAAATTTATTAATGAATTGTTTGTTATTTAAGCCTAAAATTGGAGTATTAATGGAGTCATAATGATCACCATGAAACCATTTATGGACTTCCCAATATTTTATTTTTTTAGATGTAGACTTCAGTTCATGTTTGGGAATAATTTGAAAGGAAGAATGAGTTTTTTCCAAAAACTAACAACAGGTGGGGGTCTATCTGTAGGGATAATTTTCTGCAGTATCTCTAACTGAGGGTATATATTATTAAATGAAATAATAAGGTTGATAGTCTTTTGAATCCTAAAGATGTTTATGCAATGAAGACCTAAACCATTTAAGATAGGGGGTTTTTGAAGTTGCTTAAGTGAAATGCCACCAATATGCTTGATCCAAAGAAGATTTCTAAGAAGAGAGTAGATAGTACAATTAAAGTTTTTAGTAAAAATAATAATGGGGGAGAAGTATGTGATTTTGGTCATGATCAGTAAATTAAAGAGTGATGTTTTAGAGTAAAAAGAGAGGTAAGATTTAGAGAATGATTTAATCAGCTTCTCAGTTTTGTGAATGAGTACATTCTGTATTTGGCTTCTCATCAATGAGTAGCTTAGATAAAAGAGAAAACCAAGGAAGGAATTCGGCTGTCCTCTGAAGAACTGCTTTTAAATTTTTCTAGTATATATAGACCAAGCACATGATTTATCAATGTTAAATTCCAGCTTGTAATCCTGAGTAAATTTTGAAAGAATTCCAATGAGAGTTGCGATTTGTTTATAAAAAGATAGAAACACAGTTAGTGTTGAGAGACTGTAGAAAGATACCAGGTATTTGATTTTCAATCTCTTTGAGAAGTGGATTTATATAAATAGCAAATAGTAGAGCACTGAGAGGAGACTTGTAGTATTGAGCAATAAGGAGTAAAATTATAAGTAATTTTCCATTTAATGTAATATGTATTCCACAGTTTAGCAAAAAGTTTGTTATTATGTAAAGGATTGAAGTAGGTATCTCTGCATCCACTAGTATGTTAATAAGATAATCTATAGGTACCATGTCAAAAGCAGATTTAATATCCATTATTATTATTATTATTATTGTTATTGTTGTTGTTGTTATTATTATTATTATTATTATTATTTTTAAGAGTAGCATGTTTATTTTACTTGTGTATTATCAAACGTATTATTATTATTATTATTATTATTATTATTATTATTATTACTATTATTATTATTATTATTATTATTATTATTATTATTATTATTATTAATATTATTATTATTATTATTATTATTATTATTATTATTATTATTATTATTATTATTATTATTATTATTATGTTTCAAAGCAAAAATTTATTGAGACTAAAAAGTTACACAGTCACATCTAGTAATATATTGATTTTTTACAAATGAAAAACAAATTACAACTTTCAGTATATAAGTCTTTATCTTTTCTGCATACTTTTTTTTCTTCTTGTTTTTAAATTTGGCCTTCTATTTAGTTCAGTTTATGCTTGCATTTTTTAAAGTTGGAAAAAATGCTGATGTTGAAAATGTCGTCATCTATCTTATTGGCCTTTATATTTCATAGACTGGATCTTTGTTTCAAGTGTGACCATGTGGCTGCAAATATATCTGGTTGAGCTAGGATGCTGTCTCTTTTTCTTAACAGTTCTAGTTTTATTGAATATGTTGATGGGTGGCGTCGAGGGTTATTGGCAAGTGCAAAAGTGCATCTGGTGCACCAGTAGGCATAAAGGCTGTATGTTGCTGCACGAATAGCAGGGTTGTTGCCTTTTTTAAACATATTTATTATTTCATCAATTGAAATGATAGCCTTTCTGTATGTGGTAAACATTGTGCGACGCAATGTTTCTAGGGCACTGCAGGAATGAAGAAAATGATCTTGTGTCTCTTCTTCTCTATGACATAGCCCACACATGGGGTCTATATTTGTATAGAATCTACGAAATCTAAGAAAATGGGTTGTGGGTAGAGCATTGAGATTAAGTTTAAGTAGAAAATCAAATAATTTTGGTTCTAATGACCATTTTCTGAATTGTTGCAGTAGTTGCCTGTTGTCTATTTCAAGAACTGATGGATGTAGATTAGGTGTCTGGTTTGAATATAGTATATTATAAATGTCCCAGTATGTATACTTGTTGTCATTATTGAGTGATATTTCATTGTATATTGGCTTGAGTTCTTCAATCAGTGTGGATAGATATCCATATGAAGGGGGTGGTCTGTCTGTGGGTATTATACTGATTACACACTCCAGGTCTGGAAATCTTTTTATGGTTGCTGTTATTAGATTTATTGATTTCTGTGTGTAAAAAACATTGATTGTATGGAGTCCAAGTCCATTGCTATGTGGTGGTCTGCTCAGATTTTTTAAAGAGATTTCCACTGTCTTTCTCTTCCTTATTAGTTTGTTACAGATTGACGAGATTTTAGATATGAATGTTTTTGCAAATTTAATTATAGGTGTATAGTATGTAATTTTTGTAGTTATAAGTTGATTAAATAGTGCTACCTTTGCATATATTGACAGGTATGACTTTTCAAGTGAGGCTGTGATTTTTTCAGCATCTATTTTTAATTTATTTTGAATTTTTTGCCTCATTCCATTGGTTCCAAGGTAGAATGGGAAACCAAGGAAAGCAGATGGTTTACCATGAAACATCTCTACACAGTGCTTGCCTGTGTATATTGGCAATGCAGCAGTTTTATTTGTGTTAATTTTTAAATTAAAATTTGAGGTATAATTCTTGATTATCTCTTGTAATATGGGGAGGTTCTTTTTAGAAGGGAGAAAAACGGTTACATTGTCCATATAAGCTATGCATGATATATTTAAAGCAGTGTTTGGAATTTGAATGCCTTTTATTTTTTTCTGTATCTCTATTAATAGAGGATTTATATATATTGTAAAGAGCAAGGCACTTAGAGGGGATCCTTGTGGGATGGATTGACTCGGTCTGAAGGTTGGTGATTTTTTTCCATTCAATGTGATGTGAATTTCATGGCTGAGTAGCAGATTGGCTATTATATATAGTAGGGATGTAGGTGTTGTTGTTTTTTTCAGCACGCCTAATAATTTGGCTATAGGCACCGAGTCAAAAGCTGCCTCAATGTCTAGTTGAACTATAATTGGTGCATATTTCTTTCTTTTTTTTACTACTTCGATAATTGTTTTGTACATTAAGGCACCCTGGCCAATGGATGATCCTTTTTTGGCATATTGTGCTGATGATAACACAGGTAGTATGTGTTGTTCTATTTTTTCCTTTATCACTCTTTCAAGAATTTTTATTCCTAAAGGTCCCATTGAAATTGATCGTAGATTAGATAAAGATGATATTGCTGTTGGTTTTTGTTAAATGGAACATTGCAATTGGGTATAGACTTTGTATGTTGTAAATTTTTTGGGATATGTAATTGGCTAGATCGCACAGGTATTTTGCTGTGAAGTGACTAAGATGTTTGAACACAAATTTGGGAATTCCTTGTGGTCCTGGGTGACATGTGTTTGTTATTGTTGCAAGTTGAAATACAATGTCAGTTGTTATTATTGGTGTGTCTGTTTCAGGGTCTCCAAATATGTCTTAATTTGGTATGTACACTCTCTGTTTTTGCAGTTTTTTTTAAAGTGTTGATATATTGGGTTTATCATGTTATGTCCAGCTGTCATAGAGCCATCTATTTCCAAGTGCCATAGGCACTCTGACTGTGGATGGGTATCCCAATGCCCACCATATGTATGCTCTGGTCCAAGTATGTTGTTGTGTAAGGCATATTTTTTTTATTATTGCTACATATTGCTTTAGTGTATTGCATGTATTGTTGTACATTTCTGTAAGTTATTTAATTTGTGTTTGATTATCTGTAGTTGGTCTGGAAATGGTTATTCTTTTATGTAGTTCATCTGCCAATGCTAATAATCTGGTGGGGGGTGTTGAGTTGCAGGTAATATGATTGATGTTGAAAGAAAGTATATTGGTGAATGCTATTTACTTTTGTACTGGATCGAGTGACATGTTTTGAAGTTTTTGGAGCATTATATATGTTTCTGAATATAAGAATTCAGTTGTTTGTGCTGGAAGAAGTATTCGCATAGTCTTTTGGAGGGCTATTGTTGTATTCTGTATTTTTGTTAGGTCGAGGGTGATGTACTGAGCAGCATGATCTGAGATTATAGATGGACAGAGTTCAAGATTAAAATAATGATGTAACATTGGTGAGTAGAAACACAAATCAATAAGTGACTTATATCTATTGTTATTAAAAGATATTGAGTTTGATGGGAGAAAACCCTCAGCACTCATAAGTGGGATTGTTATTTGATGGATCCATTTGGTGACAAAAGTTTGGTAGGTCAAATCTCCCAGGAGTATTATGGGATTTGGTGTTGCGATAAGCATTGAATTTATTGTTGCTATTATTCTGGAGATGATGACAGGGCCTGGTGGTATATATACAAATACTAGGTTAAGTGTGATATTTTTATGATGGAGTGTTAATATGATAAGATTAGAGTCAATATATATAATTTTAAAAGAATCGAAAGGGCAGTTGTGGGAAATAATTATGCCTGTGCCACCTGATGGTGATGATGATTGCCTTGAGCAGGCACAAAAACCTTGGCTGACTCAAGCTCTTAGTAGTAGTAGTAGTAGTAGTAGTAGTAGTAGTAGTAGTAGTAGTAGTAGTAGTAGCAGTAGCAGTAGCAGTAGCAGTAGCAGTAGCAGTAGCAGCAGCAGCAGCAGCAGCAGCAGCAGTAGCAGTAGCAGTAGCAGTAGTAGTAGTAGTAGTAGTCAAATATAAGTTCCAGCAACATGAAAAAAAAGTAATTAACTACTAGTATGTATTCTGAATGAGTCACTGTTTTTTATGTGATGTAGACATTACAAACAAATGTCTCTATCTATAATAAAAAAAATACTCTGGAATAAATCCTACCATACTTAAAATATCAATATATAAAAATAAATATTGCTATAGGCAACTTCAGTGTGTACCCATACCAGTATATGAGTAGCATTTAACAGTCAAAATTTAAAAAATAAAATCTCATTAAAGTTGGACCATGTTATCATTTTCATATAAGTGGTCAACTTTAAGTAATTTTTGTGTATAAATACATTTATATTGTCTATTTAAAAAATTGCATTTCCCATTTATAAAATATGTTTCTTTGGTTTTTCTTTTCTTCAGTTTTTTTTCCCCATGTAAAATAAAATCACTACCAAAGCAAAAATACAATTATAAATAACTGAAAGTTCAGCAAATACAGTTTTAAATATATCCACAAAATATTGCAATTTATAATATAAAAGTTTGCATTCATGTATTTTCTTTTTAATGCACATTTTGATTCACTGATGTAAGTGGACCTACATCAGCACACCACATTATATATAAAATTTCATTTATTGATTTTATTAACAGCAACTTTTCCATTAATAATTAATCTCATTAAATGCAATATTAAAATAAGAAAAAACTAATGATGTAGTATATGATCAGGTTCAAAGAGGATTAAATTATATTAATAATATTTATCTTCAAATTCTGAAAGATAATAAAATGCAAGTGGAAACAATCATGTGTGTGAATATATGTATAATATAGCATGGATATGTTATAAATCAATGTATTGTCTCATGTAAGCATTATTTAAGTTTTGTTGAATGTGTCACTTGTCTTTACTTTCATTAATGTGAAAGAAATTATATGTTTGAAAAGTTCAGTAAGAGATAACTGGTCTTTAATCTTTAACAGATGAGTTTAACTATTTAAGAAAGCCAAGACATATAACCATTTCTATATTTAAGCATCAAAGTATTTGGGGATACTGTTGACATCTTTAGCTCAGGACCATTCCATTTGTGGCTTAAAATTCTAAATACAATTATTTATTTAATAAACTATTTTACTATAAAATTGTGAAAAATGTTGTTTATGACTTGACATTTCAACAAATATCACACTAATCTTGAAGAATCTTGCATGATTTTTCTTTTTTTTTTTATAAAATTTTATTAGAATATAAATTTTGCTTCAGTTATTTTTAAAAAATGTATAATTTACAATATAAAATTGTGAGGAAAATCTATATCATAATTGTTTTCAAATGATATCATAAAACTAAAAAGAGGACTGCACTGATTAAAAAAATAACAGAATTGGCAAAAATTTTAAATGAAAAGTATAGTTCTTAATAAAGCAAGGTAAAATTAGATTTTACAAATATATTTTAAATTTATAAAATTGTCTTTAAAACTATGCATTCAATTTCTCATTTGAATAATGACAATTTATATCAGTTATAAAAATAAATTTGATTAACTTTTAGGTTTTCAATTTAAATATTTGTTTAATTTAACATGTGTTAAAATAAAATTTAAAATGGCACCAATACAGCAAAAGTAATTGATAAACTTTAGAAAAAATAAATTTTAAAATGTTATGAGCTATAGAATTTATAAATTTTTACCATTTCTCTTTAAGTATATTATGATAAAACAAGATGATGTGTTCTGCATATTGAAATACATACTAAAGAAATGAACAGATATTAATTGTTGGTAATCCAGTTAAGTTTTATTGAATAAATATATTTTAAATTATTTAAACTTTATTTGGACAATGTGTTTAATTTCTCACTTGCATGTATTACAACATTAAAATTTTATAGCATTTTAAAAATTATCATATAAGAAATATAATTTATTTTTAAATTATTCTTTTATTGAATTCAATAAAGGTCAAAATTTCTGTGATATTTCTGTTGATAATTATTTTATGTAAATATTATATAAACATATTTTAATTCTCAAACTTTCTCTTAATGCAAGGAAACAGAAAAATGGGAGAATTCAATTCTTCAAAAATCAAATGTGGAATACATAAATATATTTAATTATCCATTTTTTTATTAACATTAAGGTGCAACTAAAGTTTGAAAAAAGAATGCATAAAGTTATTTTAATTATCAAAGCTTTTAACAATGTTGATGGGATAGTTAGAGAAATAAAGAGAATTAGTGAGGAGAATTTTTATTGGCATTCAATACGTTAAAAAAATTTTAGGGCTCAGAATATATCCTATTTATATATATAAATTAAAAATATATTTTAATAGTCAACTACTATATATTCGTTTATTTTCATTATTATTCTACCGAGTGCAATGCTGCAAGTCAACTTTCCTCACATTAGTAAAATAAAACAATGTAATGTAGTTTAGAGTTAAAAAGACTTAATGAATATTTACATGTAATAAGAAATAGCAGTTAAAATGACCTACATCATTTTTTTTAAAATTACAGTATTTTTTTTTACTTGATGTTGATATATTTTATGTAAATATTATTCAAATATATAATTATCAACAAGATTACATTCTTTAAATCTAATAATGTGAACAAAGCTATGGGGTCTGCTAGTTAATATATAGCTTCAACAATAAAATCTATACAGAGAGTCTGCCCTATCTACAGTGAAATTGTTTTTCATTATGCTCTGCTTACACAAAGCCACATATTTAAGTAATTTTAAAACTGAATATTTTATTTCTTACTTAATAAATGTCTAATAAATAAAATAAACTGTATGAATTAAATAAACATGCTATTTAAGAATAAATATAAATGTTATTTTAAAATTTAACAAAAAAAAATAATAATGGCCAAAATACATTTAAATTATAAACTAATCAAATTTCTTCATTTGTACTTTCATGCAAACATATATTATATACACAAATGATTATGTTTAAGCAAATATTCTTACTGCCATGACATATTAATACTTGTTAATCATAGTATAATAGTGGGTGTACATTAACTAATATGTTATGTATGCAGAAAATTCAATGTATTAAAATAATCTATAAGAATAATATATCTTTGTTTGACCTGAATATTACTGACTTCATTTAAAGCTTTGAAAGCTACATTTCTTTTACATTTTTTTTAAACAGTAACAAAAATAGTATGTGTATAAATAAAACTTTTTTTGTTAAAAAAACATAAGTAGATTTTTTTCTTCTTGATGGTTGATCTTTGGCAATGGTAATTTCTTTTTGATGTCTGTATGTGGAATACATTTACCTGTGAATAATGCAGAAAACAGTTGTAGTATAAAATTGCTTTGGGAATTGTTAAAATCCATCAATAGCTTAACAAAATATATTAATTAGTGAAACAGTTAATTCTGACATGGCAAATAATTTAAATTTATCAACATTTAATGTCATTAATATTATTTAAAGCCTATAACTAAGTTTTAAATTAAAAATTCAAAACAAAATTGAATGTTAAAAATGTTTCTTTTAACTTAACTTACAAATTGTTAATTGATAAAAATTCTATTTAGTTTTCATGAGTTTACACTGTTGTTTTTTTTATATATATATCCTTAGGTAATGGCTTACTCAAATATTTCTGATGATTGAAATATGACTTTGAGAGGAATCTACTAACTCATTTTTATCTAGACAATGGTCATTTTGTTTACAAGAGAATGACTGAATGAATAAATAGTAGTGTATATAAGTGAAAAATGATCAATTCCAAGAAAATTACTCCCTTTGTACTATGCTAAAATTCTACAGATTTATGTGTTCTCACTAGATTTAAGTTTTCAGCTTTCACTTTAATATTAAACATTATTATTTATCACAATATTATAAATTTGATCTCATTTGATAGATACTCTTCCTTCAAAATCAAATAAATTTTAAAAAAATTACATTTGATTTTTGGAATTATTTTAAAAATTAGATTTTAATCAAAATAAAGTACTATCACATCATCAAATTTCAGGTGGAGCAGATTTACTTTGAAAAATGAACAAAATCTTCTTTGTTTGATGTTTGTTTTAAAAATCTGAACAAATTATTTTTAATATCTAGTAAATCTATCAATTTATGCTTTATAAAAGTTTAAGATTTTTTATAACTTTTATGTGTTATAATAGACTGTTCTAGTAATAACATATTTAGTCAGTTGCATTTCTTGTGATCGTAATCTCTATGGTAACATTACACAGAAGAATACATTCTTTTATATTTAAAAATAAATATGTGACAATGTATATTTTGATTTTTAATAATTATTACACAATTACTATTCAAAAATAATCATAAACTTTCAAAAAAATCAAGTTTTTACATCATAATAATCTCAAGTAGTATTGCAACATACGTATATTTTGAAAACACTGCCTATTTGATTATCCTGACATCTTTTGAATTTTTTTGAAATCAAAATATTAGAAAAAACTATAAATGAATTTTAAAGCTGTAAAAAAAACAAGCTTCACAAATTTCTCAGCAGAGAGGGAAAAGAAAATACAATATTTTGACTTCACATGATCACTATCTCTTATACTAGCACATTATTGTTTATAAACAAAGCAAAACTCTCCATACAGTATTGCCACCCTGTGCCAACCAGAGTAATCAATGAATGCCAGAAGGCTTGTGCATAAAATCCCTATCTAATGCCTACTCATCCAATATTCCCAGACTAGTTTCTGGCTTGTTGCCATCATCAGTGAGGAGCTTTGGATCTGAGAGCACTGCTATGGTTGTTAAAGAGCCAAAGACACCAAAATGTATGGGTGGGTTGTTAAAGAGCCAAAGACACCAAAATGTATGGGTGCTGAACTGAGTTCAGACCCATATGACTATATAAGCTATTGAGCTTAGATTGAAAACATTTTTGTGTTTTTCAATTTCATTCTCATAGTTTTGTAGTTAAGTAGAGATAAAAGGTGGGTGCTGGAGGGTTGCATTAGATCCTAAGATCTAGGTGCAGTGCTCTCAGATCCAAAGCTCCTCACTGATAATGGTCACAAGCCAGAAACTAGTCTGGGATATTGGATGAGTAGGCATTAGATAGGGATTTTATGCACAAGCCTTCTGGCATTCATTGATCACTCTGGTTGGCACAGGGTTGCAATACTGTATGGAGAGTTTTGCTTTGTTTAATACTTTGACTTCCAGAAAAAGTTTTGTAATTAAAAATAGAATGATTTTAACTTAAATTTAATTTTAAGTTGTATCAGTTTTTCCAGGTCCTAAAGTAAACAAACCATAGAAATTTTAAAGCAAAATATAACTTAGCCACATGTTTTTCCATATCAAATCTCATTCTAAAATTTATCCCAATGCCTTAAAATACTTTTTATTCAATTAAAATAAAGATTGTGATCTGATCCTTCGAGTCAGCCATGGAATGGCGCTATTTCTAACCAAAAACACATTAATATAATGTTCCTGGGCTAGTGATTCTCTATTAATATTGACTTTTTTTTCTTTACAAATTTTACTTTCTTTCATTTCTAAATTATTTTTCCCGAATAATATTTTTGACAATGGGATAATAATAGTTGTTTTTTTAATTTTTATTGACAAGAGGGTCTTTTTTGGTGTATGTTCAAATAGTAATTTGTGTTTTTTTAAATAGTATTACTGTTTGTTAAAATTTGATTGACAAAATTCAAGAGAGAACGAGTATTTTGATGGATCTTTAAATAATAATTTATGTTAATTTGACAGGTTTACATTTGATTGCTGACAATAATTAGTGAGAGGGGTGGGTGTTTTTGGGTGATGATTAAATACTAATTTACATTCCTTTTATTTTACATTTGATTGCCAACAACAGTTATTGGGAGAAGGGGATTGTTTTTTGTGTGTGTATGTTTAAATAAAAATTGAAGTTACTTTTATTGGTTACATTTTATTGACAACCAATTTGACTTTCTTTCACTTATAAATTATGGTTTTGGTTCCACAAAAAATATTTTTGACAATGGGACAATAATAGTTGTTTCTTTAATTTTTATTGACAAGAGAGTCTATTTTGGTGTATGTTCAAATAGTAATTTGGGTTGTGTTTAAAAAATAATTACCTTACTTTTATTGCTTTACATATGATTGCCGACAACAATTAGTGGGAGGGGTGTTTTGTGTATGATTAAATAATAATTTACATTACTTTTATTTTACATTTGATTGCCGACAAACAATTATTGGGAGAAGTGTTGTTTTTTTTGTGTGTGTATGTTTAAATAAACATTTAAGTTACTTTTATTGGTTACCATTTGATTGACAACCGATTTTACTTTCTTTTTTTTTTTTCGTTTATAAATTATTTTGGCTTCCCAAATAATATTTTTGACAATGGGACAATAATAGTTGTTGTTTCTTTAATTTTTATTGACAAAAGCAGGTCTTTTTGGTGTATGTTTAAATAGTGATTTGGGTTATGTTTAAATAATAATTTACAGTCTTACTTTTATTGGTTTATATTTGATTGCCGACAACAATTAGTGGGAGGTTTTTTTTCTATATGATTAAAGAATAATTTACATAACTTTTATTTTACATTTGATTGGTGTCAACAATTATTGGGAGAAGTGGGGTTTTTGGGGTATGTTTAAATAAAAATTTTAGTTACTTCTTTTATTTTACATTTGATTTCTGACAACAATTATTGGAAGAAGGGATGTATATTTAAATAAAAATTGAAGTTACTTTTATTTTTACATTTTACGAAGGCCATTTGGATTTCCTCAAACAAGCTGCTCTTTATGAAGTGAATATTTCCGTAGGCAACAATAAGACTTACAAATGAAAGTCAAAAGATGTTTTTGGACCTCAAGTCTGCATATATTTGCAGCACAATCATATCTTTTCTTTCAGCAGGATGTTTTTCTGCTGTAGAAATGTTCCAGCACCAGCTTCCATGTCCGGCAATTCCCATCTTTTCAAGTTTTCTGTGTTCAAATTAGCCATATTTTTGGTCTCGGAAAATTTCTCACTAAAACATGACTCAAAGTGTGATCATCAAAAAAATTATGCTACCCCACCCTAATAGAGAATTTAGGAGGCTTACAGCTTTATGAGGAACAATCATGACACTGTTAAAATTGTTAAAATGTAACAGTACATCAATTCGTATTTAAAAAAAGGCCCCAATGAAAATTTAAATAATTTTGACACGACCAACTTAACACACCCTCGTACAATATTGTTACATAAAATACATAACACAGCATTATGATGTAGTGCATGACACAAACAACTATGGCTTTTTTCTCTGCTTTTAGCATCGGAAAAAGCCACACCATTAACCGCTAAGCCCAGTTAACACTCTTTCTAGGTTTTATTGTAGAAAGAAGGCTTAACTCCAAGTTAACCCTCTTTCTACATTTTAGCATAGAAAGAAGAGTTAACTCTTAGTTAACAATCTTTCCAGGATTTATTGTAGAAAGAATGCTTTAATGGCTTGGGTGTGGCTGTGGAAATGGCATATTTCTAGAAATTGAGCTAGAAATAGTGCCATCCCATGGCTGACATGAAGGATCAGAACACAACCAAAATAAATAAATAACTTTTAAATAATAATTACTTAAATCTTAAAAAAGATGTAAACTATTTTTAATAATAAACCGTTTTATCACACATCTTGATAAATCTTAATTCATTTAATATAACAAAATTTCAGTAACAATCTTTTCTCCTTCTCTCTATTCATACAATACCATTGTTTTTAAAACAAAGTTTTAGCTAATATAAAATAACCACAAACTTATTTGTTATTACAATTTCATTACACTTAAATTCCAATATAAATCAGTGATTATTTAATTAAATGTTTGGATTTACACACTTTTTCATTTACACATGTGTATAGGTAAAACATGTTTAAGTAAAATAGACATTTGGAACAAGTCAAAACAAATATATTTATAATATTAGCATTCTTAGACTTTTTCATTTAGTGTGGTAAAAATATTGATATATCAGTTGAAATCAAATATAAATGAAGGCAAGCATGAACAATTTACAAACAGAATTACCAAGAAGCTTTGGCATTGCTTCATTAACAACAAATCTTAAACATAATCATGCTTTTACATAAGAAAATACAAATTCTACTTCTTAATCATAGAGCCAGACATCAACAAAGCATATATATATATATATGGTAGTTGTTTTGTTGACATACACGCCACGGGATGTCATTGTTTTTTTTTAAATATACATTATGAACATTCCCAGGCCTTTTTTTTTTCAGTTTGAATTTTGAAGTACTTGTTTTTGACTTTTTTTTTGACTTCAAAATAAATAAATAACACAAATTTTATTACAATTTTTGTAAACATTTATTTTTAGTAACATCAACAAATAATAAATAAATATAAAATATATCAATGCAAAAGTTTGTTGGCCTTTTTTTTTTTATTGCTGCCACTTTTTTACAAAAATATCATCAGTAAAATTATGAAGTAACATAGTTTTAAAGACAAATAAATCAGTAAACAAACAAACTCGAAACATCATAGGCTTTTTTTAATAAAAAAAAAAAAGTTAAACTTAGTAGACTTTTTTTTTAAAGTTAGGACGCTTTTTTATTTGTAAAAATAATATTTTCTTGGTATTTACCATATTAAAACAAACTTCACAGTTATTAAGCTTTTTTTTGGTTACATAAATATATCCAAAAGTATGGGGAAGTATGGAGGTGTTTATTATATCTATAAAGATATTACATATGGGATAGAGAAAGGTGACTAATTCCGTGTGTGGCACATTCAAAAAATCAAATATATTAATATTTAATTCAGTTTTAAAGTGTAGGTATATAACTGTGCTAGAGATAATCTCTAGTTTCGAGTATGTTTAGTAATAATCATTAGAGTATTTAGCAGAAATGGATGGCATCGGGGTTTGGACTGGATACAGTTTGACAACGGTAAATGAAAATGATGTAATAAATAAATCACACAAACGAACTTTAAACCTAGTAGGCTTTTTTTTTGGAATGCCAGTTGTTTTTTTCTGGATACACAAATAAATAATACAAACAAAGTTTTATTCGATTGCTTTTTTTTTTTTTTTTAAACGGTAATTATCAACAAGTTCAAAGTTATTAAGCTTTTTTTTTTGGTGACATCAAAAATAAAACAAACAAAGTTTTTTGGGATTACCACTTTTCTTAAAAACAGTTATCAACATGTTCAAGTTATTAAGCTTTCTTGGGAGGGGGGTACCCAAATAATTAACACAAACAAATTTTAAACTTTGTGAACTTTTTTTTTTTTTTTTTGGATTAAGGTTTTTTTTTTATTTTTATAAACTTAACATTAACAAAAATAAAACTTATTAAGCTTTACCCCCCACCCTATTACAAGAATAGAATCTCAAATAAAATGTATTAAAAAAAACAATTTCCTATAATAAGTCTTTCAATTTTTATCACTTATTCAATCTGGTATGTGAGTTGTTAGTTACTGTATACCCAGCTTCAACTAGATCATAACTCATGCTTTTTGTAATCTATGCAAAAGATAAAATCAAGAGATCAATTACTATCTTCCAAATTCATAATTGAGGAGACATGGATGTTATTCCAGTTTTCTACAAACTAAACATAACAAAAACTATCACAACAATCAGTCTTTTTTAAAAACCAATTGTATAACCTTTTTTTTCATTAATATTGTCCTTTTATAAAATGTAACCTTTGTTTAGCTTAACCATAAAAATTTGTTTAAAGTAATATCAACAAATTGATAAACGATTAAAATGAACATTGACAAAGTTTAATAACATTTTTCTTTCTTTGTTTTTTAAAAAAAAACAAGAAAGTTAAAACTTAGAGCGCTTTTTTTTTACTTGCCGATTTCTTTATAAAATAACATCGACAAAAATAAAAGTTTTGATGAATTTTTTTTTGGCTATAAAAATAAACAACTTTAGAAAGGTTTAAAAATAACACACACTAACTTTAAAACTCATTTTTAATAAAATATAACATCAAATATTAAAATTATGAAAAATAACTTTTCAAACTTTTAGTTTCAGTTAAAACTTGAAACAGTTGTAAAAATAACTTTATTCTATTTACACAGAAACAACATAAAAGATTTTTAAATAAACTTCTCCCCCAAATAATAGGAACAAATTAAATAATTCAAGATGCCTACTGGGTATTGAAGTGCTGTGATAAAGACATCTCTGCAAGTATGGCCAGGAAAACATCTTCATCTTTGTGGAGATGATGACAAATATATTCAGCCTTGTAATTTGATAGATATTTTCTGTGAGTTTCCCATTGTTTTCTATTGCAATACTTTAGCAGGCCCCAAAGATGCCCTATGTTTTGGGTGTGAGTTCCTGTGGAAGAGTCAACAAAGTTGTAAGTGTGGTTGACTGTCAGATGGTGAAACCGAGCTGCTTCAAGATCAACAGTCCTGTAATCCTTCCAACAGTCTGAGAAGATAGTCGATCTGGATTTGATGTTATCTTTCACAGCCTGAAAAAGAGTGGATGCAAGTCTGCAAGGAATGCTTGACAGAAAACATTCGCATGTCTCTCAGCACACTCCACCAAAAATCTATTGAGGAGGTAGTACTCTTTCCTGGTGGTTCTCTCTCTGGCTAAAGACAGTTTCATCAACCTCAACTATCAAACCAGACCTGACGATTTGACAGCATGGCCCAGATACCAAACTCTCAGAGTACAGCTCATGCAGACTGTTGGTCCAATCCAAAATGGCATTTTTGCCTAGGCCCAATTCTTTCTGTACAGCTTCGACAGTTAGATGTTCATGGCTCCAGAAATATATTAGATGTATAGCTTTAACCAATGGTATTCTGGAGCCATCAAACCAAGTGAGACTACTAATGGAAACCGTTCAGCTGCATGAACGAGCCGAGCATCTAAACTGACAGGTACTTTTTATGATCCTAAAATTCATGGATGCTCCACATTTGCACTTCTTAAAATTTGGAAGTACATTTTCGCTTTGTAAAAAGGCCACTGCATCATGTTCTGTTGTGGGGATATATTGCACAATTGAACCACATCTGCATTTTCCTGCACCATTATTATTTTTTCTTGGAGGTTCTTGTGTAAATGCTAGTAAATGCATTAACTACTTACGACTATGTTCAAACATACCCTTGGACAATGTTTTTCACATTAAAATTTCACTCCAGAAGTGTCTAAACAGTCTGTTAATAATCAAATACTTCAATAATGTGATTTAAAAAAATATAAAATAAAAATTAAAGTAAAAATAAGAACATTTCATTACTTGAATTTAACACCCCTGTCACATTACACTTTAAAAAAGAGTGAAGTTTGCGATTCAGAAGAAATAATTTACTGCAATGCGACCAAGCAGTCTGAAATGTGTAGTACAGCAGATTTGTTGAATTACATGGCTGCGAAATGTCAGCTGTGTAATCGGCATTTTTATGTGTTTTAGCACATAAATCATGCCATCCAGCGGTGTGTATGTCGACAAAACAACTATCATATATATATATAATTTAAATATTTTTGGAAAGCACATACAAATGGGTGGAGATAACTGTATAGGACAAATATTCCTCTCATAAATGTATGAAATGTATGAATATCATATTTGTTACTTACACACCTATTTAGAGTTCATAGCATGATGTAATTAACTGCAGTTTATGTGATTAATTATAAGTGTAAATTACTTACAAGTATAATAAAATTTCAGGAAATGGAAAAATAGTCTAACATTAAACAGGACATATTGGACTTTATAAAGTTAGAAAAAAGCTAGGGACATATGCTTTAAAAGCGAACTTGTATTTCATTAAAAAAAATTTCACCAATTTAAAAAAACAAATCAAGTTGATTGCATAATAAATAAAATATCAGTATTGTGAATTCCACTGATACATCAAATTGAATTTCAAAGTAATAGCCTTTCACCACCACCAACAACAATGGTAATAGTAATAATAATGTACAAAATGACAATACATTTTTTATTTTGCAAAATACTGTTTTATTGATTTTAATTTACACTTTTATTTACTAGAAAAAGCAAAAGTAATTATAATGCCAACAGCAAAACACAGTAAACAATATTTACAGAATTTTTTTTAATCAATGTCATAAATTATTAAACTAATATATATATATATATATATATATATATATATATATATATATATATATATATATATATATATATATATATATATATATATATATATATATATATATATATATATATATATATCATCATCATTATCAACCATTATCAATCCACTGCAGGATGAAGGTCTCTCCAAGTTTAATCCATCTTCTCCGATCTTTAGCTTCTCTTCTCCACATCACCCCTACACATTTTCTTATTTCATCCATCCATCTTACATGTGGTCTCCTTCTGGGTCTTTTACAATCTCTTGGAATCCAGTTTAAAATTTCAATTGTCCATCTATTATCATCTCTTCTAGCAATATGTCCAGCCCAACTCCACTTCAATCTTTTAATTTTTTCAATGAGGTCAGTAACACCTGTTTGTTCCCTTACCCATACATTGCGTTTACGATCTCTTCTTGTTACTCCCAACATACATCTCTCCATACTTCTTTGGGTGGTCTGAAGTCTCTGAATTGCTCTTCTATTAAGTGTTCAAGTCTCAGATCCATAAGTAAGAACTGGTAAAACACATTTGTTAAAAACCTTTCTTTTCAAACACATAGGCATATTTCCTTTTAATATCAAGTTATTTCTACCAAAAGCACTCCAACCAAGTTTAATTCTATGATTAATTTTCTCTATTATGTTTCCATCTGTATTAATAATCTGACCAAGGTATTTGTAACTCTTAACTTCTTCTAATTCATCATAATCAATCTTTATTTTCATATTTTGAGCAAATCGATTAAACATTACTTTAGTCTTTTTAACATTTATCTTTAGTCCTACTTTCCTACTTTCATCTGATAACTCCTGCAACATTTCCTGCAGCTCAGAAGCATTATTTGCAAAAACAACTACATCATCTGCGAAATCTAAATGACTTAAATAATCTCCATTTACTTTCACTCCTTTAGTTTCCCATTTTAATCCACAAAATACTTCTTGCAGCACTGCTGTAAAAAGTTTTGGAGATATGGTGTCACCTTGTCTTACACCTTTCTCAATGTTGACTTTCCCAGTATCATTATGTAATCTAATTGTTGCTGTTGCATTTTTATAAATATTCTTTAAAATATGACAATATCCTGGATCTATACCTTGATGATCCAATGCTTTAATCACTGAAGAAATGTTTATAGAATCAAATGCCTTTTCATAATCTACAAATCCAAAACATAATGACAACTCATATTCATTTGTCCTTTTTATAACTTCTCTCAATACTTGAATATGATCTACTGTACTAAAACCACTTTTAAATCCAGCTTGTTCTCTTGGTTGGTGAAAATCCAAGGTTCTCTGTAGACGAGTTGTAATTATCTTGGTAAAAATTTTATATAAAACTGATAAAAGGCTGATAGGTCTGTAATTTCTAATATCTTCTTTATCACCTTTTTTAAATATTAATATTATTACTGCATTCTTCCAATCATCCGGTACATCTTTATCATTTAGACATTTGGTATATAACTTTGCTAATATCTTTTCTGTTTCTTCACCTGCTTCTTTTAATATATCAATTATAATTCCATCATTACCTGGAGCCTTTCCTTTTTTCATACATTTAATTGCATTTCTCACTTCTTCATTTAAAATTCTGGGCAATTCGGAAGATGTAATAGATATAGGAGGTACTTGTTCTTTATTACTATATAATTCTTGATAAAAATCTTCTACCAATTTCATAATGTCATCCCTCTTTTTAGTAATAATTCCATCTTTTTTCCTTATTGCAGATATAAATTTCCTACCAAAACCAAAATGTTGTTTTACAGTCTTAAGACTTTTATTTTTTTCTACAGCTTTTCTTGCTAGTTCACAGTTATACTTTCTTATATCATTTTCAACTCTTTTCCGCACCATTTTACAAAATTCGAGATATTCAATTCTTTTTAATGCATCATTATTGCATATCTTCATATTCCTTCTTTTCTTCATAAGTTCTCTAGTCTCAGTAGAAATTTTATTAGTCAATTGCTGCTTTTTTCTATCAGCTATCTTTGTTGCAGTTTTTAAAAGTGTATCAGTTATTTTCATATTAATTTCATTCAAATCTGAATCATGTTCAAAATCTACTAATACTTGAAACCGATTTGTAAGTTCTAATTTAAATTCATTAGAATGTTTCTGAAGATTAGGAATATCAACTGTAAATATAGTTTTTCTTAATAATTTTTGTCTCTCTAGTTTTACATTAACATGTATCTTACTCCTTACTAATCGATGATCACTTCCTGTGTTAAATTTATTAAGAACATTACAATCTTGAAATATGTATTTCCTGTTAGTCAAAATATAATCCAATTCTGCTGTACCTTCATTTGGATGCTTCCATGTCCATTTCCTTCTAACATTTTTCTCAAAAAAAGAATTCATAATATAAAGTTTTTCCTTCTCTGCAAACTCCACAAGTCTATGTCCTCTCTCATTTCTATTACCATAACCAAAATTACCTACAACACTTTCATCTTTCATTTGTTTACCAATTCTAGCATTAAAATCTCCCATAACAATTTTAAAATGTTGTTTACTCTGATCAAAAGCCTTTTGTACATCCATATAAAAATCTTCTACTACTTCATCACTGTGAGAACTTGTTGGGGCATAAACCTGAATTATCTGCATTTGATATCTGCTATTAAGTTGTATAACTAATCTTGCCACTCTGTCTGATACACCATCAATCTCCACAATATATATATATATATATATATATATATATATATATATATATATATATATATATTGTGTGTGTGTGTGTGTGCATGTGATAAATTTAACATGTAAAGGTGATTTAATAGTGAAATGTATATATATAAACAAAAAACCTCTGGAATACATAATACCATGTTCAAAACTATCAATATATGATAATAAATAACAGCTAGAGCCAGTTATAGCATGTCTGCCATCTTGAGTATCTTTCATCTTTAAAATTTTTTTTAAAAACTCTCATTAATTATGATATCCTGTGGATAGATTTAAATCTGCATTTGCAAAACATTCACTTATTGGTAATTGAAGTTTTTTGGCAGTATTTTTATTTTACATATGGAAAACGACTTGAAGAAATAAATTAAAAAGTCAAATTTTATAAACATGATAGACAATTTATTAAATAAAATGTAATTGTGTTATTGTACATAAATTATGGAAAAATAGCCATTAACTTGAAAATGTTAATGTTACATGATTTTAATGACATTTAAAAAAAATACTGCAAAATTGTATTCAGATTAGCATATAAGCCAAGGCTGGCTATAGCTATTATTATTATATAATGATATGTTGATATTGTAGTATTTATTCCAGAGTTTTTGTCTATTATAATTATTTTGTCTGATTATACATTGTGCCCATTTTTATTTAATCTATGGCTAAATTTGTTGTAATGTCCATAAAATGAAATACAGAAAAAAAAATCATAATCACATTTTTATGTAGGAAAGGAAGCTGTAGGGCATCCAAATCTAAACCCTACAGGATCAAGTTTCTGCAAGCCTAGGATAGAAAGAGAGTAGGGGAAATATTTGTGCTGTTTGTTTGTTTGTGTTGATATAACCCAAAAAGAATAATTCATACCTTGCATTATTCAATACTTATTTTTAAAAGTTAAGATTATACAACATATAGGCAGTTGTCTGAGGACACAAACTATTTAGTTTATCATTTTCATATTTTGAATATTAACTTTCTTCAAAATTAATCTACCCTTGCTAAATTCTGCTATTTTTATTCTCTATTTCTATTTTTTTTCTAAGGTTATAACTTAAGTTTAATAGTTCTAATAATTTAATTTTGAATATTAAATTGTAGTTTCTGAAAAGCATTCAGATTATTTTTAATAGGCAAGTTTTGTTTTCTGAATGATTTGAGTATCAGGATGTATGCTTGTACATTTACAGTTACACATATAGCAAAAGAAAATTTTGTACAAATCATTTTAACATGTCAAAAAGCGTAGTGTTATAGAGATTTTATTGTATTACATGCTAATTAAACTCACAAGGGTTCAGTTGGTAATACAGCTGAAAAAAAGTCAGAGATAGTTGGAGAAAAAGTAATTAAATTTTATCAAGTTAGATTTAAGATGAAGGTGTGAACATTAAAATACTGGATTCTTTCTAATTATCAACCAAGTTAGTAGTCTGGATTTTATTTT
Source organism: Epiperipatus broadwayi (assembly GCA_028023455.1). Classification (NCBI taxonomy): domain Eukaryota; kingdom Metazoa; phylum Onychophora; class Udeonychophora; order Euonychophora; family Peripatidae; genus Epiperipatus; species Epiperipatus broadwayi. The sequence goes on from JAQFVV010007908.1 coordinate 30,618, forward strand.
GTTTTTTACCAACAATAAATTTGAAACAGATGATCAGTGTTAAATTAGACTGGTTAAATTACTAATAAAAATCAGATGTCTGGATTTTCTTACTGACTGTAAATTTGAAGCAGATGATCAGTTTTAATCAAATGATTTTATTAATAAAAATCAGATTTCTGTCTGGGTAATCTTTAACAGGCTGAAGGATATAAAAGCCCTCAGACACTTAGAGATTATAGATCGATTAAATATTGAAACTGTGGAAAGGAAAAGTTAAATTCTTAACAAAATATTAATTTGAATTGCTGTCATTTTATATATAGTTTGGTTTAGAGAATTTCAGAGCCATTGACAGGCTAAAATATATATGTTTTTATGCATCAACCAATGCACATCTGAAAAGTTCTGAATCAAAAGTATTCTACATCTGGTGACTGATTGGGAAAAAATAAAATTGAAGTGACTCCATGTTTTAAATAGAATAAACATTCACCTGCATTTGAAAGCTAAATAAAAATAAATAATCTACTGAAAAGTGTTAAACCATGCTAGTTCAGTTATTCCAGTAACTGAGTTTAAACCCCAGCAAAAATTATAAATAGGAAAACCACAGCTATCCTTAATCTATTAAAAGAATTATACTGAACAGAAAAAAAAACAGTTCCAGTGTCAAATGATTCCTCATGAAGCAAGTCACTTCATGATCATCATCACCATAAAAGAAATATGATCCAGTAAAGTACGAAAATTGTTAATATCCACATGTTACAGATTGGTATGGGTGTTGGCTTCAAAATTTATAAACATTCCCAAAGCTGAATTTGAACTCTTAGAAGCCTCAATGAGATAAAAGGACTAGTAATATGAGTTTTGATTATATATTTTCCTTTTTATGATATCAGGGACTATTAGCAAAATTTTTAATAACAATTTTTTTGTTTTATCTTTTATTGTCTCTGAAATTTCAAAACCAAAATTGAGTAAAACAAAATGTTTCAGTAATAATAGCTGCAAGCTTTATTAATGATTTTATGTATTCTAAAATTATTATACCCAATTATTGATGAATTTTATTTTATAAAGGGTATTACTGTATATTAATTTAAATTTGTGGAATGTTAATATTTAAAAGATTTATTTTTTTTTAAATAACATTTTATTCATAACGGGGATTAACACACACATACACAGTAATATATTCATACTTGCCACATGTATAATTGTGTCATATAAATGTTGAAAGTAATGGAAATTCAGCATTAGAGAAGTTCAATTATGGTTTTTGAAATAATGATTAGTGACCTTAATAGCCTAGAGGAAGAGATAAGTAATTTAAAATTTGTTCTGTAAATGTTTTACTTCTCAATCTAATTAACACTTTTCTAATTAATCATTTTACTTTATATGTTAAACTTGGATTTAGAAGGTTATAAGAGTATGTGTGCACAAAGAGTTTATTTTTTTAATGAAAATTTTCTTGTGGATACAAAATTTTAATAATTTTTTATCCAAATTGATGTACATTATACTGTGATAAATGTTGGATAATGTCATTAATGGGAAAGGGTGAAGAATTTAATATTAATATTATGATTTCAATATAAATAACTCATAATTGTTAGTCATATAAATTTTCATTTATATCTTTAAATACTATGTATATTTTAATAATCCAGTAATAAATGTTGATTTGTTTTATTAAAAAAGATGTATATTTTTTGTTAAGAGTATTCTTTATTAGTTATGATCATTCATCATTACTGTTGAATATTAACTGTTGAAGTTCTAATTTAAATATACTAAAGTTAGGCAAAAAATTATGAATTTCTAAAAGCTAAATTTTAGGTTAGGCTTAGTTCTAAAGCTGTGGATGGAAGCACCATCATCATCATCATGTTTTAAATTAATGACCTAGAGAAATGTGTTTAATGGTCATAGATAAATAATGATTTTTACTGTATTTGGTTATCATTTGTGAGTCATTATAAGATGATCACCACCATTCCATCATTCACATCATTCAAGAATGAGTGAATTGCCACCATAAATTGATAGTGTTTAATATGAGCTAGTAAAACTTATGAAAATGTTAAAATGCATTCATAATATTAAAATCTAAGTGATAAATTTTGTTTGATGAATTTTATATGCACTGCTAAAGCATAAGGATGTTTTGTGTTTTTCTTAATGTTAGTGCAAATATAATATGGGTCTAAAATCAAATAATCTTACTTTGTTATAAATAAGATACAAAAGAAGTTCAAACACAGTACATTTGAAATAGGTATATAATATAACCTTGTCTATGTTCATATAACCTAGTGGCACTCTGATAGACCATATTCACTTCATATTCATTTATTATTCACTTAGATATTCACTTAATAAAACTAAGAGATAAAAAGTGGGTAAAAATACTGTTGGATTTATTTTGAAACATTTTTTTTTTGATTAAATGTACTAACACACTTGATATTATTTCATAAGTTACAATGTCTTAATGTTTTATTTAAGTTACAATGGAGGTTACGATTGATTTATATTTTGAGATATTTATATTTATATTTAAGGATCACTAGTATTGTTTCCATTACAGTAGTATTGTATCCGTTACAATATATATATATATGTGTGTGTATAAGACTAAAAACTAAACAAATTACATTTGTTTATTATTTACAATTATAGCCTAAAATTAATATTAAATCATTAATAATTAGGTAATCTGGTATTTTTTTTTAAAATCTGGTTGATATTCACACGAGATGTTTATTTTAACTAGTGCTTACATGTATATGGCCTTATGGCAGAAAAAGTTGATTATCATTCTTATATATATATATATATATATATATCGCTTTATAATACAGTGATATAATCTGTAATAATGTTATTATAAATTTACTTATTAGTACAAAGTTGCTTTGTTTTAATTTGTATGAATAGTAATACGATTTATGTTAAATCTTTTGGTAATAATAACAAATGCATTATTACAATTATTTAATCTCATTTTATTTTTTATAAATAAGTTATGATATAATTAATATATTACATGTAAATTTTTATTTATATATATATTTGTAATTAGTTCGAAGACATGCCCGTAGAATAATGTGGACTGAATGGCATTCTGATGAAGTTTGTCATACAACTTGTTTATTAGATGGTGTAGGAATCCAAATATATCAAAGGAAATGTACAAATAAAAAGTAATATGAATAGCAATATTCTATTTAGTTTGTTAAACATATATATTTGAATACACACATGCATATATATATATGAAAAACAAAAACAAGTTAAATTCACGTAACTTGCTATCACTTGTATTTATGATCAATAGATAGCGTTTTACCAAAAACACCGAACAAGTGTAAATTTGTTTACATAAACGACAAAAGAGTCAGAATTCACTATCTCTTTCGTTTGCCCACCTTCAGATCAGCTGATTTCAAGCTAATTTACTATCATCAGTGAAGGATAGAGTTAGAAACTAGATCTAAACACTGACTCCAAGTGTTTATGCAAACAGTTTCTATTGATCATAAATACAAGTGATAGCAAGTGTTTTTTTTATCTATGGGGAGTACCCATAGAACTTATTTGTAACCTTTGACCAATAAAGGTACTTTTTGGAATAAAAAAGAGAACTTCTTAAATGTAATTTAAATATTAATATTGTTTTCAAGGATTTACTCGAATGATATTTTAATTCAAGTTATTTAAAGTCTTATGTTAGCAGTAGGTAATACTTCTTAATTTATTATATTGTAATTTTACATTTGTATCATATTGAAATCAATATTTTTATTCATTAAATAAGTTTATGTTTTTGTTGTTATCATCACACCAATTTTGTTAGATATAAGAATACTTTTCAAAAGTTACATTAAAGTGATTTATTCAATTTTTTTTTATGGCCGCTTTATTTAAAATACGGTAAAATGCTACATTATTTTATCTTTTAACACAAGTGTATTTAATTGGTGTAATGGGTAGCATAAAAGAACTTTTTGTGCCAGTTGCATTGTTTTACTTTGCTTAGTACAAAATTATACACTAAATATTCTAATAAAGCTTACCCATTATTTGTATTGATATTATTATTTATAAAATAAAAACATTAAATATTTTTAGAGTTCTTATTATTGCTAGCCAAAGATTATTTGAATTATTCTAATATTTGAATACTTATCAATTTTCATTTTATAATTTATTTTAAAATAAACTATAAATTTATAGAAGTAAAAGAATAAAATAAAATTATCTTGTGTGTAAGAAACAAAGTTGTTATTTCTTTTGAGTGTATTTGGATGTTAAGCAAAGTATTTTTTTTAATTTTTTTTTTAATAAGAATAAGCACCTGAGATTTGGATAAAATAAGAATCTGAAATTTAGATAAAATAATAACCTGAGATTTAGATAAAATAAGAACATGAAAATTTTATTGTTTATATTTGTGTTGTACTATATTTTGTTCATAAGATGACTCATTCTCTTGTAAAAATCCATAGATATTATGATGTCCACTTGGTTTGGTATTGCTTTGGTGGTATACCTTTATTGTAGTTGAACTTCAGAAGATTACAATAGTTATATCTTCATCTGGATTATCCCTACCTATTTTAAAACTATCTTTATCATGTTCCTTCTTTATACAAACCTCATTAGTTTATTTCTAAATTCTCTTCTGCAATTATCTTTTGATCATTTATCTCATTTTTATTTTTCATTTACTTACTTTGTATGTTTCTTTTAATATATAATAAACTCATTAACTCAATATTTATAACTGAAGTAACTGCCAGATGTGGTACATCATCTTTTGAATCCTATTGAAACCTGATCAGTAATTAAATGCCATTTTCTATCCACAACATCAGTCTTGTTTTAATTATTTTATTAGTATATAAAAAATATTACATCTTAAAAAATTGAGTGTTTTTATAATAAATATCTATACCCATATTGGTAGTGACAAAAATTTATAAATAGGATCCTTTATTATGTAGTAATCATCCTGTTCTGACTCATTTGATTTGAGTGACACCTGACAATACTTTGAGAAAATATCCAGGCTCATATATATATATATATATATATATATATATATATATATATATATATATATATATATATATATAAGATATATATATATATATATATATATATATATATATATATATATATATATATATGAATAGAAGATATTTTTCTTAAAATATGATGATGATCATTATATAATCCACTCTGAATATAAGTCTATTTTTGGGACCATAAAAAACAATATGGTTATTGTTTCAATGTACAGTCGATTAACTTGGTGTGTATAGAGAGAAGTGACCAGAAAAGAAAAAGTGAAAGAGACTTGGTTTATTGCCAACCAAAGAAATGTAATAAATTAAATAAAAAACAGTACCCAGCTGTTTAATAAATGGAATATTTAAATGACTTAATTTACATGGCATGCATTAAACATATCATGCATAATTAGATTGTAGCACAAATAAAGCAAAAACAACAACAGCTACCATAAGGGCTGCGATTATGGTGGTCACAACAGAAAGTGCATTCAGCTGTATGATTTAAGGTGAAAAAAAAATACGCTTCGTTACGCATATGGGCTATGGTCTACTGTATGCCAAATAATTATAGTCAAGTGAAGGGGGAAAATTCCTTTATTGTTTAAAAGATAAAATGAATCAGATGGTTTCTCTAGTTTTTAAAAAAGTAAAAAATCTGACAATTAATGTTAATCAGAGCAAAATCTAAACAATACCTAGAGATTAACAAAATCTCAATTAATATGGAAAATTATTTAATTTTTACAAGATAGAAGTAATTATTATTCATTTTAATACGAGTAAGTAACCATATATTGGATATATTTTTTCACCTTGATTGAGGCTGTATTAACATATGAATAATGTTAAAAGTTTGATATTATTTATCACACAACAGATTTGCGATTCTTTTAAAAACTAGAAAACTTAATTATCTTTACAAGTTAAAATATGGCAATAAATACTATTAAAACAAAGAGCATGAGAAAATTTAATCACTGTCATGAATACATCACGTCAATCCAGTGAACTTTATCCAATAACCCTACATGTGATCTTTTTCTAAAACTTTTTACATATTTTTTTAAGATTCAATTTAATGTATCAAGTAAAGATCTATTATGATCTCTTCAGGAAGCATATTCTTTAAAGATTTATTTTAGTCTCTTAACTTTCTTCAATTATGTCGGTGATTTTTTCCAAGTTAGATTTCTTCACACTTGATTGCCTAATATATACTTTTTGCATTGTTAGTCTATAAATGTTTAAATCTCAGTTCTATATACAAGAACTGTTAAACACATCTATTACACACATTTTTTTTCAAACTTGTAAGTATATTTCCTTTTAATAGTTATCTTTACCAAATATATTCTACCCATATTAAATTTATAATTAATTTTATGCTTTATATGTGCATCTGTGTTAATTATTTGACCAAGTATTTGTAATTTTTAAATCATTTTAATCTTTATTTTCTCCTTTCTTAAAAATCCACTGAACATCTTTTTATACTTTGCAGAATTTTTCTATTCTATTATTTTGCTTTTAACTACTAATTCTAGTGATATGTTCTGAAACTTGAAAGCATTATTTTAAAAACAACCACTTCATGAGTTTGAATTCAGAATTATTTAAATAAATTTCTTTTTTTAGCTTTTTATTTCAATCATCAAAATATTTATTATTTTTCGTGCTGCATAACTTGTAATATAAACAATGTTTGAGTTTTGATTATTTATTAATCGAAATATATATTTTGAATCGATGTTTTGATGCTCCAAAATTTTAATCCCGTGATAATGCTTATAAAATTAAATATCTTTTCATAACCTATAAATTTAAAGCATAGTGTCAATTTATACGTATTGATCTTTTCTACATCTTTCAACTCCATCTAGTTCTTTGGAATAGTGTGAGATCATAGTTCTTTATATACGAATTTGTAATAATTTTAGTAATGCTGTTATAGAGAATTGGTGAAAGATTGATCTATCTGTGATTTACAATATCACATTCTTTATTAAACAAGTAGTTTCATTACAACATTGTTTAATAAACTGGTAATTATTTATCATTCAAACATTTGTTTTATTTTTTCTATTTGATTTTAATACATTTCTAAAATTTATGATTTTTCTTTCATAGATTTAATTCTAGATCTCACTTTTTCAATTAAAATATTTTGCATCTTAAATGATGTAATTTTAAGAGCTATTTTGTTCTGCTTTTTTTTACATCTATATAGTTTTTTGTGAACTCTTCCTTACAATTAATTACGCTATCCCTGATTTATTAATATATTCATAGTTTTTGTTTAATTGTTGAAATAACATTTTTTCCAGTACCAAGATGATGTGTTATATTCGTGACATGTCAGTACTTTTCTATAGACTTGCTTGCCAAATCTCTGTTATATTGTACTATATCATTATTTAAATTCTTTTTAAACATATCATTTTTACATATTTGTTTATTTCTTTCTTTTTTTTCTTCTTTGTCTTGTCTCATCTGAAGATTTACTAATGAAGTACCTCTTTATTCATATGTTATCTTCTTATTAAGGAATCTTATAGTGTAACTTATCCTGATTTAGTCTGTTATAGATAAATTTATTTATTTATTTATAAATCATAATTAATAATGTTAAAACTTAATGTTATAAAATTTTAATATTATCTCAGTGTCCATTTGTATGATATATATGAAATATATTGTACAGTCATTTTTTCATAAAATTGTAGGATCTTGATATAATTTCGATGTTTCTTTCATACATGTTATAATAGCTTTATAATGTGTATTTCAAACAAATATAAGAAGTGAATTCATTAATTTCAATATTTTTTTTCAAAAAAATCATACAATATTTAGAATAATAATGATAAATTTTATAAAATGTACAATAATCTTATGCAATATTTTAGTCGAAATGCATGTGTTGGCCCAGCTCAACGATATACAACATGTCAAGAAAAATCAGTAAGTATATTAAAGCAAAATAAAATACGAAAAGATAATGTAATAAATTCTGTATTGAACTTTAGATTTTAATTACAAATTTTGTTATGGGTGGATAAAATGTCAATGAGAGATACCATTGTTGACAGTATTAGTTATATTCATTTCGATAAAGCTTTCCCAACTCTTAATTATACAGTATAAACTGGATTAACTTAAAAGTTTATATATATTTCTTTTGTGTGCGTTTTCTGAGGAACCTATCTACCGCATAAAACGAGACCCAGGTGTATATTTAATTCATCTCATTAAAATAACTTAAGCATAAATTAGACTATAAATTCCATAACACCAAAAATCTTTTAAATTTTAAAATCTGAGACCATAAATCATCAAAAAAGGCGCTTAACTATAGTAAGTGTAATTATTAAATTCCGATATGAGAGAAGGCATCTAATAATATCTTAATATGTGTGCATAGTCATACAAAGTTTTAAAATGATCAATTCAATTTCTTTTTCTTTTGTAAAAGTATAAAAATTTGAGAGTGATTAACTCATTTAATGCAATTTTTCTTTTTTTTTATGCACCATAATATATATGTATAGAAAATTTTTTATATATATATGACATATTTTGTGGGTTTATCCGTGTTAAAAAAGCATGGATGAACCCGCAAAATATGTCTTTTATATATTAAGTAATAACCCATGAAAATCTTCTTATCAATATATATATATAATTTATACTGTCCTTAGAAAATTATTCAATTTACTGTCTTATAATGACAATGTTTGATGAAAAAGGAAATGCCCACTGATAGAACATATGTTTTACCGTTAGCTGCTAAGGGGATCTAGTAATATTACATCAAACCCAGCAATTTAGTTTCTCTTCAAATAGTTATGCATCACTCAATTTTATATGTGAATTTTAGTAGATAAATTTACATTCAAACTTTTTATCAAGTTAAGCATTGCAAGATTATTTAAATAAAATCTGAGATATGTTGATAAGATCTCACTTTGTCCGGTAATATTAACAGCAACACATTAGCTGTAGGAAGTTAGTTGATTTTTCATTATACATTGATCTATATAAAATGTTTCTATAAATTTCAATAGAGGGCCCAAATAAAAAATTGTATTAAAATCATGTATTTATATGATATTTTATATATATATAATTATTTTAAATTATAATAATGCTACAGATAAGTAATAATAATATATAATTTATACAATATAATGTATTATTTATTATACTATTATCATATACTCATGCAGATTTGTCCTCCTGATTATAAAAGAATGACAAATGAAGACTATGCTAACAAAATTTGTTTAGAGATCTATAATAAAGAGAATTCGGATATTGATGGTACAGGAGCACAAAAATTTATCAGTGAAGGTATTTTTAATATAATCCGTTTATTGAATTAGAGTTAAAATGTAATTAATTATACAACTGAAATATAATTCCTTTATCATTATGTTATTAAGTTTTCTTTTATTTTATACAGTAGTTCTTTACTTGAAAGTTGTAAATAATAAAATGTAAAATTATCAACAAAAAGGAATATAATTCAGTCATTTTCACTTTAGATTGCCAAGGACCGCCTTGAATTACGACTTTTTAGCCACCAATCTAAAAGAATATAGTTTATTACTGTCTTATTTGATTGTAAATATTAAGAAAATGATAATTCAGACGCATTATCCACCATATTCATTTTACCTTCAAGAAAATATATCTATGGACTTATTAAAATCTATAAAATATCTAAGAAAAAAGCAATAAATTTATCGAGATTGTTGTGATAAGATCCCAAGTTTATTATAAAATATATATTGTACAATAAATAAATTGTTTGTTGTTTTTTTAGCTTTATTTTTTTTACAGTTTAAAAAAGCTTAAATATATTTGTTGAGATTACATCACTAGATTGATTTTAACAGTGTACAATGTATATTATTCCATCCGAATCTTGGTATTTACAGTTCTAGAGTGTCAATAAAGCTATCAATATTATATAAAATAATGTAGGATGAGATTTTTAATTTATTATAATAAATCTGCAAAATGGTTTTATATTGGCATCACTAGAATGTATAATATATAATTAATAAATCACATCAGTTATTCAAGGAACTTGTTTAGATTCATATAGTGAAGTTATTAGAAATATTAATCATTAGTTTGGATAGCGAAACAAAATGAGTATCGTCACTGAACGAGTTCTGTAAAAAAGAAATCGCCTAAACTACAAAAACATAATTGTATCATTTAAATTTATGCTATAGTTCAAGATTGTACTCAGTGCTAAAATTTTGTTCTGAGCAGGAGAGAAAATAAGTTATATCATCAATGTGGTAATATTTCTGTAAATATTTGTAAAGTTGTACTTGATGGAGAAGGATTGGAATAAATTTCTACGCTACTGGTAAAAGTTTTATGACAGAAATATAAGATTGCTTTACTTTTCATCAAACTATGCAACTTTAAAGTTCATAAAAATTTTCTATAGGTGGCATAAGTTAAATTAGCATTACAATATTATCGACGATTTTCGAAGGTGGTTAATTATATATATATTCTACCAACCGACTAAAGAAAACCCAACCTGCTAATTTGCAAACAACCTATCTCGAACAACAAACAACGAAAAAGCAACTAACTACTACTATTTCTATTTATATTATGAACACTTGTTTCTACCTAAGTTCCCTTAAACTACTACTTAAAAACTTACGGGAAATAACAAACACTAAACATCGACAAATAAAATATTAGCTAATATTTTATGATATTTTGTTTAAAAGAAAATAAACTTTAAATATTCAAAAGATAACATTTTACGATAATAAAATAAATAAAAGCAGCTTCTATTAAATAATATTTTTGGCATGCACATATGTGTGATTGATTTTAAACTTAAAAAATAATAATTAAAAAATATGATGTAATGTGTATAATTTATTTGCTCAAGTAATATATTAAAATGCTTATTTTAATCTTTAAAAAAAAAGTGTAGATGTGTTTCATTATAAGATAAAACGATTCATTTATTTTAAAATAAAGTAAAACATTTAAATTATTTTTCTTAAAATATTTATGTTTATTCCTGATATGTGTGGGTAAGTAATTCAGAAAGTGCAAAAGTTCTTTCAATAAAGTCTACCTTTATTTTAAGAAGAAATCAGAAATATTTATATCAAAGTCAAATAATTACCTAGGTTTTGTATATGACATAAACAGTATAATGGAATTATTTCTTAAATCATCGATGTCCAGTTAAATTGATTCCTTCGTGAATCCTGTGCTTGTTATGATTTCTGTGGCTGGTTTGGTGTTCCCTGCACTCCGCTGGCCATTTAGTCTATTTCAACATAATTGCTTTTCGAACTAATCACAGATCTTAAATGTGTAGAGAGCGGCTATCGGTCAACTGCAAAAAGTTGGTTTTTTAACAATGCAAAATTTTGGGAATATTACTTCAAAATATTTTATTAAAATGAGAAAGTCCGAACAAGAATGAACAAAAATTGAGCTATTTATACTTTTTAAAACAATGGGAAACTATTTTTAGCAGCAGCATTCATCTTCTAGTGAAATAAAATCAGCTTCTAGCATCTACTTTTTATTAAAAATTGCATACACACACATATATATATATATTTATTTATTATAAGATAAAATGAAATCTCTTTATTATTTTATTAAAAATTCATTTAAAAAATATTAAATCATTTATTTATTACAAGATTTTTTCCTTCTTTTAAACAAAAAAAAATCTTTTATTTTAAACAGCTTGTTATTTTAAAATAACTTATTATTTTAAACAGCATTTACAGTTTATTTTATTCAATGCAAAAATTCCCCCTCCCCTCCCCCTACTTTTTAGTTTTTACATTTTATTCTCTTAATATTAAACTTTTATATTTTTAAACATGGAATTCATAATAAATTAATTACATATCAATGTACTTTGGTGCAATATGTATATATATATTGTGCCCTTTTCTATGGGTCAATGATGGTTATTATGGTCAATTACTAAAAAAAAATTTAAAATTAATATTATATAGTATTTAAAATTATAAATTATGAATGAGCAATAAAAGGTTAATATAATATATTTAATAATAAGTATTGTGATGGTGGGGATTGCATCTAGTTCTATATTTTTCTGAATCATTTTTCAAAATTTTATATAATCATTTTAAATAATATAAGTAGCAAATTTATTAAGACAGATAAAACTAGACTAAACACCGGAAATGTCTACATGACTGTCTGGAATATTTTATGTATAAGCACCGGTTTAAATTAATACAAATAATTAAAATATTTAAATAGTATATTATAGAACTGGATGGAATTGTCACACATCATAATAAAAAATAAGTATTATACATCTTTATTAATTATTGTTTCGAAATAATTTTAAAAGATAGTTAAATTGTAATAGATAATAATTAATTTAAAAATAATAATAGGTTAATATTTAAGTCTATTACGTCATGATTTTAAAACTTTAGAAATTGTTTATAAACCAAAGTAGGGAGTGACCAATAAAAAGATAGATCTTGGCAGACAACAAAAATCGCGCCAATTAATTGTATAAACTAGGAGAACAAAAATGTGTTGACTCCAGAGCAGAGGTAAAATTTTAAGCCCTTTAAAATTTCTTTTTTTCTTCAATTTATTAGTCAATTTTATTATAACTTTAATAATATCTTTGAAAGAAACCAACTGACAATTTAAAATCTTCCGAAGAGAATCTAAGAATAAAATTTTAAAAAAGTTCTCATAATAATGTTTCACTAACTTTACAGTTACCTGCCAGTGGATTCTATCAAAATATAATCTGAATTTTCAATAAAAAATGGATAGATTCTGAAAACCAAGTTGTAAATTTTATAATATTCCAAAAATGTTAATGTTATTCGTTGATATAGTTTGTATAGCATATTACTATGAAAACTGCTTTAGTACGTATAAAATGAATGAAAGGACATTGTGCGCAAAGTTAATGAATATAATGGAAAATAAAAATAAGTATTCGTATAAGAATAAATGGACAAAAAGAATTTTTATTATTGAAATAATTTGAATTACTTTCTTTAAGATGACTTGAGCAAATACTCTAGAAATAGTTAAAAATCGAAAATGTTGTATATAAAATAATAATGAATGAAAATGAAATTTACCAAGGAAAATACTTGCCTAAAGAAGAAAAAAATATTTTACAGAGAAATAAATATAAAAATTGGATCCATGGAGAACGCAATTGGTACCGTAATGATTAAATAATTGTAGTTCAGCTAGAAATAAAGATGCATCAATGCGCCGAGGTAATATTCACCTGAACATTAAAACTAAAGATCATCTAAACAGTTTGCTAAATAAATTAATTTATTTAAAACTTTAATAATCAGAAAGGAGAACATTTGGACAAAGGAACAAATAATAAATATTATGGGACTAACCAAGATTTACCGCCAGAAAAATATGTGATTATGGTTTAAATTATTTTCTTTATTAATCTAAGCTAAACATTAAGTTTTAGATAGTGATAGGGAAAACAAATACATTAATTCGTGATATAGCATTATATAAAATAATATGTTTTGATTTTGAATGTTCAAATAAAATTGTATGTGTGTGGAAACTTGTATATTTGCGATGCTCGAAGAGAAAGAAACCTACTACAAACTCTAATAGGAAGGTAAAGATTATTTTTGAAACATTTTATAGTTATTAATGATATAATATATATTTTATTTATTTAGATCAGCTGTGAATCGAATGAATGTAATGCAAAAGTTTTATTGTTATAATTATTGTAAAACGCATTTTGAAAAAACAACACTCTAAAACACTTTGAGATGTAATTAAATTTTTTAAAAATATGCATACGATAATTATTTTATGTGTTATTAATATAGTTCAATATAACCGATGGTTATGTGATATTTTCTGTTAATTTTCCGATTGGGATATGTAAGTGTTAGTTTAATAAAACATAGATGTCGAACCTACAGTGTAATAAAGCAAGACAAATTGTTCTTATGGAATAGGGAAATATTTTATATTAGTGAATTTTGTTTATTGTTTTAAAAGGTAGTTAGTTTTATCGATGTTGGATACAATAAAAATCTTGAGAGATAGTTTGGGTAGTGACTTGGTAGTACGTGGAGATTCGGAAACCAAAAGGATGTATTTAAAACTAGGATGCTACAGGGAATGAAATAATAAGTAGTTTTAGATGGTAATCAGCGTAGTTAACAAAGCCCTATGACTGTTACACATGTTGTCATGGACAGTGTTATTTTTATATTTCTTATGAATCATATTAGATGTTTGGTAAAGCTGATTAAATAGCTGCCACATCATGCTTATCGCCAGGGTTATTAGACAATGAATGTCGGACCTATTCACACTGTTCCATACATTTTGAAGTATATATTTTGATAAGTTATCTATCTATCTTCCTGATATCCTATACATCTTTTGCTATCTTTATCTGTATTTCTTGCAACTACATCGTTATATGATAAGTATATTAAAAAAGAAACAATAGATATTTTAGAATGTATGGTATGCTGTTATTTGAAATAAGAATAGTTAAGTATTAACAAACAGTAGATTATGATTATTGAAAGAGAGATGCAGATATCCTAATAAAGGAAGGAGTCAGAGAATTATTTTAATTTTTAAGAAATGAACTATAATTTTATAAAAATATACCCAAATAGAAATATACAAAAATATTAAATATGATTTAACGTTTTCTTATTGTTGATTATATATAAAAATATAAGTATTGCATATTTAAAGAATATAATAACATTCGATAATTATAGTATATGTGAAACTAAAACAGGAGATAATTAAACCTGTGTTGTGTCATTATACATGAGTATGGCTTATGGAATGAATGTATTAGAGTTTACGAGCATTAGAGAACAAACGTTATAGGTAATAGTAATATTTGAACAATATGCAGAGTGACTTATATAGAGTTACAAGAAAATGTAATTTTTTTTTAAGAGGAAAAACCATATTGATTGTAAATTTATAATGTTTATAAATGATGTTTATCCACATATATAATTTATAATATGGTAACTTTAGTATTAAAAGGTAAAGAATAGTATTACCCATAAAATAGTTAAAATAAGTAATATAATAAACCTAATGAGAAATAAATAAAAACTTATAAAAGGTATAATAATTTAAATTAACTATAAAAGAAATCTAAAAATGTATAATTCAACTATTGTAGCGTAAAGAAAAAATGAGGATATCCCTTGTAAATAAATGTAAATAGATTTGTTTGTTTTATTTAATTTTGATTGTTGTTAATAAAATTCTAAAATTTGTTTATTAAAACTTGTGTCTGAGTTCTGTTTTCTCTACATCATTGCATGAATTCACAGGATATGTTTACCATCATTAAACTAAGTATATAATTGTTTGCACAAAATATAAATAGAGAAGTATATTTAATCTTAAATATTTATTGATGTTTTTTGTAATTGAATAATTATAAAATTGCATTGTGTTACTGGTCATAAACCCATTGTCATAATAATTTGCTAAATTGTATGCTATTAGTTGCCACTTGCTTCATTTATCAGATTATCTAAACACTGCCACTTACTAATTTATTTTATTACGTAAAGATAAAAAAAAGGGGGGGATATTAGATTATTAACTAATTTATTACGGTTATAAATTTGCGATAAAAGAAAAGAGGTACTAGTTAGATTAAACAATGGAGATTGTGATTTTTATTATTATTGTTTTATTATTAATCTAATTTCAGAGTAGTAAATTATGACACAAAATCCCTTATCATATTTTGCTACCTTATTTTAATTTAACCTTGAATAAATTTAAGAACCTGAGATTATTTCATTTGAGCTAGATAATTACTATTATTGTTATTATACATAAAAGATTAATACTTTAATTGTTAAATGAGTCTTAGTGATTAGAAGTTGCAGAAGTCATAAGAATACTATGTAGTTATTATATGTAATAGTAATATAAGGGGGGATAGTGTTCTTATGCCATTGAGGTGGTATCCTAGGGGATATTATCTCAATGTAATCTACTTTGTCACCCTTTATTTCCACTTCTAGTCTCATGAATTCTGGAATAGTTATTTGAGTTAGTCTAAAACAGAACCTAAGTTAATTTTAAGAAATTTGAGCTAGTAAAGCATTTAATTGAATATCTCATTAATTATTAGAGCTAGAACCCGGTTAGGCAATTTTCACTATGTTATATTTATTTGGGGGGAAGTGGAGTACACATATACACGTAAATATATGTAGGGTGAGAGGGTGGATTGTGGCGTAACATGGTGGGCTCGATGTGTACATAGTTGCACATAGAGAGGGCAGATTGTGGTGCCAACAACGTGTTGGCTCGAGTATTAAAATGGGAAGAGTATAATAGGCTTACATCGAATGGTAAGGTTAAATAAGTAGATTATGACGTGCCAACTTTAGGAGCTTGAGATGTGTTAGCGGGGGCATCATATTCAATCAACAGTAATGTGATGATTTAATATTTTAAAATTAATTATCATAGAGCTAAGTGTTTATGATTCAAACAATTGCAATTCTAAGTGGTGGATGATCTGATTATTTAAAAGTATAATACTACATTATTATAAAGACTTGGCAAATAAAAAATTTTTGAAATATGCATATGTGGCTAATGATTATTTGGATGTTTATTATGACCATGTCAATTAGTGAAGTATTGAAGAGATATTTGAAATGTTTTAAAATGTGCAAAGATATCTGAGAATCATGCATGTAGAGGATGATGTTGTCACACATGATTTAAAATTATTATTGTTGTTATTATTGTCTAAGATGAAATATTGTAGGGAGTAGGAGATACTGTCTATAATTATTGGAGGTGACAATTGTATGGAAATAGAAGAAGCTGGTAGGGAACTTATTTATGAGATTAAATAGAAATATACTAGAAATACTAGATTTTGAAAAACAATATTATTATTATTATTATTAAAAAAAAAATATGGATGACCACGATAGTAAGGTAGAAATGGAACTGTCTAAGTTTGTGCTTGATGATGGTTGTACAGAGGAAAGAGAACGCGAGAACTTAAGTGAAAGGGAAACGTTGGTAGATGATACTCATGAGGTAGAGAGTAAGATGAAACAAGGGGAAAAAGAGATGGTGAAAAGTGAAATAGAAGAAGAAAAGGTAAAAGCACCTGAAAAGGAGTTAAATAATATTTTTTTGGCTCAAATAGTCCAAATGTTTAAAGATCTTCAGGAAAGCATAAATAGAACTATGGAAAATATAAATAAATGGAGAGAAGATAGTAATAGAGAATTTGATGTTTTTAATGACAACCTAAATAAAACAAATATGAGATTAGAATCTCTTAGTGAAAATGTGGTAGATGACAAAGAAATTGTAGAGACTGTAGATGAAGAAAATCCACAATTCATTGAGATAGTTAATAAAGATATTAACTTATGTACTAATTGGACACCAGAAAACATAGATTTTGTTAAATTAGGAGATAAAGATAGATATAATGATGTATCATTTGTTAAGATAGCAGATGATGAATTTAAAAAAAATGAGTCTTATATTAAATTAGCCAGTAAAGAAACCAAGTTATTTATTGAAAAAACTATTATAGATAATGAAATGATTTATGAAGAAAAAGAGATTCATAAAAAATTTATTGAAATAATTAATAGTAGGAACGAAATATACAGAAGAATATTGAAAAATCCCAAAGAATATTTTAAATTGACTAATGAAATGATAGGAGTGAGTAAATCCTATGAAAGATTAGTTGGTGAATGAACTATAGATCAACTTAATAGTTTTAAAAAATATTATATTGATGATAAAAGATTTGGTAAATTTACAAAGATAAAATCAAACACTTCAGAGCAAAAATATTTAAAGTTGTTGGAACATGAGTTACCAAAAATTATTGATAAAAGTAGTAATAAATTTAAAAATAAAATGCAAGAGGTGATATCTAAATGTAGTGTTAATGATAGAAATATTCATTTACAATTTGATATTTCTAAAGAAATATTGTTTCAAGGAATTAGAAACTTGATACCTAATAAGGAATTTATAAGAAAAAAATTTAATCGGAATAGAGATTTAAGCAAGATAAAAGTAAGACTTAAATGTATAAAGCACGAGAAATTCATAACAGATTTTCTTAAGAATAATCTTAATAAAGGAAAGAAGATAGGAAAAGCTAAAGTGAGACTTAAGGAAGGCGAGAGAGAATTAAAGTTTAGATTTAGAAAAGAAAATACCTAATGATTAAGACAAATAATTTCTAGATAAGACGTATATTTAAAAATATATTATAGCCTTATTTTTTTTCACAGAACAAATATAAATTTTAAAATGTTAGCAACCTACAAAGAAATCAGTTTAGGAAATTCCTTGAATTATATGAGGGACCCTATAAAATTTGTAGCAAGGTAGGAGAGAATGCTTTTATATTGAGTACACCAGAGGGGGAGAAAGGGACATACAATGCTAGAAGCTTGATCCCATACCCATCAGAAGTATAGAAATTTAAATATTAGGTAAAACTTTGCGTATAATAATTGAATAATATGTGAATTTGTATTAAAAGCAGTATAGTTTGTATTTTAGTGATATAAGGTTGAATTCAATCATGGTACGTGATAAAGAAATTAAATATCAATGAATGAAATGGACATTAATTTAAAATTTTTTATTCGAAGGAGGAGGTTATTGTGCCCTTTTCTATGGGTCAATGATGGTTATTATGGTCAATTACTAAAAAAATTTTAAAATTAATATTATATAGTATTTAAAATTATAAATTATGAATGAGCAATAAAAGGTTAATAAAATATATTTAATAATATGTATTGTGATGGTGGGGATTGCATCTAGTTCTATATTTTTCTGAATCATTTTTCAAAATTTTATATAATCATTTTAAATAATATAAGTAGCAAATTTATTAAGACAGATAAAACTAGACTAAACACCGGAAATGTCTACGTGACTGTCTGGAATATTTTATGTATAAGCATTAATACAAATAATTAAAATATTTAAATAGTATATTATAGAACTGGATGGAATTGTCACACATCATAATAAAAAATAAGTATTATACATCTTTATTAATTATTGTTTCGAAATTATTTTAAAAGATAGTTAAATTGTAATAGATAATAATTAATTTAAAAATAATAATAGGTTAATATTTAAGTCTATTACGTCACGATTTTAAAACTTTAGAAATTGTTTATAAACCAAAGTAGGGAGTGACCAATAAAAAGATAGATCTTGGCAGACAACAAAAATCACGCCAATTAATTGTATAAACTAGGAGAACAAAAATGTGTTGACTCCAGAGCAGAGGTAAAATTTTAAGCTCTTTAAAATTTCTTTTTTTCTTCAATTTATTAGTCAATTTTATTATAACCTTAATAATATCTTTGAAAGAAACCAACTGACAATTTAAAATCTTCCGAAGAGAATCTAAGAATAAAATTTTAAAAAAGTTCTCATAATAATGTTTCACTAACTTCACAGTTACCTGCCAGTGGATTCTATCAAAATATAATCTGAATTTTCAATAAAAAATGGATAGATTCTGAAAACCAAGTTGTAAATTTTATAATATTCCAAAAATGTTAATGTTATTCGTTGATATAGTTTTTATAGCGTATTACTATGAAAACTGCTTTCGTACGTATAAAATTAATGAAAGGACATTGTGCGCAAAGTTAATGAATATAATGAAAAATAAAAATAAGTATTATTCATATAAGAATAAATGGACAAAAAGAATTTTTATTATTGAAATAATTTGAATTGTTTTCTTTAAGATGACTTGAGCAAATACTCTAGAAATAGTTAAAGATCGAAAATGTTGTATATAAAATAAT